>ML811596.1:88836-103602 GCA_009831015.1 Picea engelmannii | reverse complement strand
GCATTTACCATTTCTTCTACTCTCAGAAAGTATTTTCCAATAGTTTCATCTTATTTCATCTGTAGATTTTCAAACTGTACTCTGTAGGTATGAAGCTTGGCATATTTCACCTTCTCATTACCTTCATAGTTGTTAATGATTTTGTCCCACATTTCTTTAGCAGTTTGAAGATGCATCACCTTCAAAAACTTGGCTTCTGCAAGTCCATTCAAGATAGCATTCATTCCCTTAGCATTAAAGCTAAATTCAAACTTATCATCCTTGGAAGCTAGCACAATAGGCTTTATGTATCCAGTCTCTACAACATCCCATACATCAGCTCCTAAGGCCATTAGGTATGTTCTCATCCTAACCTTCCAAAAGGAAAAATTTGTTCCATCAAATAGAGGAGGCCTAGTAACTGAAGTCCCTTCATGGATTGTCATGTTTAAGCTCTAGGATCTACCCTTAGATAGAAGGCACCAGCTCTGATACCAATTGTTGGACAACTGAGGGGGGGGGTGAATCAGTTGTTACCGTGCTTAAACAATTATTCTTCTTTTAAACTCTTTGCAGAAACACTGAATGATGATCACATTAATGCAGGGAAATAAACAATGGCACATTCAGCATCAGTCACATATATGAGAAACACAGAGACAGATATTTCCCAAGGAAACCCATACAGGGTAAAAACCTCTTTTTCTTTATATGATAAGTAATAGTTACATTCTTTACATTATCATACATATGAGCACCAAATCATAATGAGGCTACAAACTCTGTTTTGCAAGCTACTACTTGCTAAGAGCACCAACTCTTTGTTTTCTCTAGCACCCACTAAAAGGAAGCACCAACTCCCTAGTTTCTCTAGCACCAAATAGAAGGAAGCACCAACTCCCTGGTTTCTCTAGCACCAACTAGAAGGAAGCACCAACTCCCTGAGTGTTTCTAGCACCAGCTGGATGGAAGCACCAACTTCCAATAATACAGGCACCAACCTGTATAACAGACAACAAGAGTTCTCCCTTGCACCACCCTGCCACCCTTGTTTCTCTGGCTGCAACCAGATGGAATCTACAACTCCCCGTGTTCAAGCACCCACTTAAACCTCTGAGGACAACAGTCCTCCCTAGCACCTCCCAACCTCCCTGAAATATAAATCTTTGCTACTAAAACTTATTAGAGTGATATAATGTTCAACAATGGCTTACCAGCCTTGTCATTGTTCTGTTACACTGATCTTCCCTATCTGCATCAGTGTCTTCTACACACCCCTTGCACTTTCTGTTCTTCTCCATTTTATGCTCTCTGCGCCATATCCTTTCAATGCAACATTCCTCTACTGTGCATTTTCTGCTCCTGCGCTCTGCCTCCTTGCACACCCCTAAATTCTCCTCCACAGTGACAACCCTTGTCTCTTCTTTGTTCGACATTCTTATAGTCTCTGTTGTCTTTGTGCATGCAATATTCGCAATGCCTCTTCATACTCACTCCGTGCCAAATTCCTCCACCTCTCTAGTGCTCTGCGTGATCATCATCGCAACTCTTCAGCTTCTCTGGCAGTTCAACCACGCACTCAGCATCACTGGGTGTTATGCTGAGATTCCTCAGCCTCTCTGGTAGTTTGAGACTCTTCGTCTTCTCTGCAAAATCCAAGCTCACCTTCTCTGTTTCAGTTACAGGCTCCAACCCTCATCCAGCTGTCAATTTCCTCCATGAATCGTCTTCATTCCACTGGCAGATTCCTTGTAACTCTTCAGCTCCTCTGGAAATCACACAGAAGTCTCTTCGCATCCTATGGTAGAATCCATCGATGGTTTCTAGCAGTTACACTGTGAGGATCAATATTATCCCTTTGATCATGCTCATGTTCACCTGCACCGTTGGATTGATTCCATGGGATTTGGCATTCATTTCAGCATTTCGGCATTCGACAATTTGGCATTTGTGTGACCATGCATCTCGACATTCCCAGTTGCGATCCCCGGAACAGAGCTTGGTTGCTCTAGCTCTTTACTCCATCTCTGACTGATGTGTCCAAGGGCTATGACCACAACCTTATGCATAAGGCGCTTTCGTTCTTTCATGATTTCACATTTCGTGAGTCTGGAGATGAGGCATCTTGACTCTCCAAGTCGCGATCCCCGATACCCCGAAATGGTGTGGGATTAACGGTCGTGATCAATACTTGATCTGGCGATTCAGATCATTTCGTGATTTTAGCATATCGCGATTTCGAGATTCGTGTGGTGAATGTTCTTGTCACTTCCAAATCCCGATCCACGAAACTCCATAAAGAAGTCGTATCAATGGTCCAGATCACATCTTGATCTGACGATTGCAATTACGTCGCGATTTTTCATATCGCGATATCAGAATACTTGATGTTAACATTCCTTGACATCTCCAACTCTCGACCCTCGAATTCTTGAAATGGACATGGATTCAATGGTCCAGATTCAATCTTGATTCAACGGCTACGATTGAATCACGAATACACATATCGTAATTTCGGCATTCTTGTTGCATTATTTTCTTGTCTCTCTATGTTGTGATTCACGAAACTCCGATATGGAGTTGGCTCAACGGTCCAAATTTAATCTTGATTCAACGGCTGCGATTAAGTCACGATTTTTCATATCGTGAAATCGGGATTCCTGTTGCATTGTTTCTTTGACATCTCCAACACGCGATCCTCGAAACTCCGACATGGTGTAAGTCTGTTGACGTCACATGTGTTAAATAATTGCCACGTGTCACCCTGATTCGTGACTTACATGTGCTTAGAATGTTGAATCAGTCTGAAACTTGTCATTACTAGGTTGTGCCACGTGTTCCTAGCTGACCTGAGTCGGATTGACGGTCCAGATGTGATCTTGATTTGACGGCTCAGATTACGTCGTGATTTTGCATATCACAAAATCGAGATTCCTGTGGATGATATTACTTGTCATCTCCAACTCTCGATCCTCGAAACTCTGTCAGAGAGTCGGATCAAGGGTCCACATAACCCCCTAAGATGGACAGTCCTCCTTCTTTCGGGATTTTTTGAGCCCTCTACTCCTTGCACTTTAAAGATCATGCAGGTTCTCCTTGATCCAACTATGGTTGGACCCTGCGCTCAGATCTAAGGCCTGAGATATATCCTCCTCTTTAGCGCACTCTTCTTGTCTATATTCAGATCTGATGGCCCTCATTCTATCGGGAATTTTGGATGGGATCCAACGATCAGAAATGCTTCACAAACTTTACGGAACTTCATCATGCCTGATCAATAGTTTAGATCAATCCTCTATTTGACGACTGAGGATTGTGGCGTTTAGACAATTGTTGTGTTTATGGTCTTTCTGAATATCACCGCGTTGTTGATCATCGCTCTTGTACTCAATCCATCATCGTTGTTGTACTTTCCATCAATGACAAGCATACGCTACGTGTAAAACATACCAAACATCCTCTGCACTATCTCTTCTGATCTTATCGAGGCTGCTCTGCAGCGTCTTCCCAAAATACTTCTGGTACCCATCTGTTACATTCTTCCTGTACTCATGACATCTTCATTGCTGTACTTTCCATCAATGACAAGCATATGCTACCTGTTAAACATTTCAACAATATCCCCCTTTGGCATTGATGGCAACAAAGGCACCTAGATTCTTTTCTCCCCCTTTGACATCAATGTCAAAGAGAACATGCTCCCCTTGAGTTGTTGCAGTATTTTAGGAGGTATCAGATATTTAAATCAATGCAAACTCCCCTTGACGGGATGGAATCTCTCATTTGAGGCCTGTTGAATATTTGTATCTAAACCAGAGTCTTCTCTTTCTGATTCTTGGACCTGTTCAGCTTCAGCTTCCACTGTATCCTCTGTGGAAAATTCAAAATTGCTCACCTCTCTTACTCGGACTCCTTTATCAATATTCTCATGAGTGGATGACTCCCCTTGTCACTGTTATCTCTCTACTTCTGACTCTCTACTTTTGACTGTTTTCCCCCTTTGTTCCTAAAAGGTTAACTTTCCTTGAAAAGGTCTTTCCTCTTGTTGTCTCTACAGGATGTCATGTGTATCATATTGTACATCAAAATGTTGTTGTCCTTCTTGAACACTGTGCAATTGTAACTTGTACCTTTTAAATAGCCCTTGGATCTCCCCATTGAATCTCATCGATCTCTATTACTACAATTTTCATTTTTCTTCCATGATGCATTCAATTAGGGCTTTTATGTCCATATTTAATCACAAGAGAAATCTGCTACACCCACTCTCATGCCTTCTTTTCTTTCTCACAAATGAAGGACCTATATCAGGTTTCTTAGGAGCACTGATTTCTACCTTGTTGAGTCCAATACCAGATTTGTCATTTGGTGATCTCTGGCTATCCAAGACCTTGTCCAAAGTCATGGATCTGCTCAAGAACTTGATTTGGGTGTCTGCCTTCTCAACCTTCAAGACTTCTTCTTCCTGTTTATGACATGGTTCTTCTCCTACTTATTTCGTGGGATAAATGATAACTGAGCATTCTTTTATTGTATCTAAATCTTCTTCTTTACTTGCAGGGGAGGATTCAAGATCAACATTATTGTTTGTCCTTATACTGTTATTCACCATTTTTCCTGAGTTTACATTTACCTTACACTCTTTGGATGTGAGCACCTCTTCATTGCCTCTGTCACACTTTTGACTTGAACTGAGTGAATTATGTTTCAGACCATCCATAAGCAGAACGTACTGGGCATCTCCTTTGTCATTACTCAAACTCACCATCCCTCTATCGTTGATTTTGCCTGGTTCATCAGTTTCAAGGATCACATTTCCTATTTTTTTTTTACTTATGGACAATAGCTTAGCCTTGTCTCTAGTCACGTGCTTGGAACATCCACTTTCTATATTTCCAAAGGCCTTTTGTTTTTGAGTTGAAATTGCTTGACCACATTTTTCACTATCTTTCCTCTTCCATGTGCTGGTCTTTCTATCTAAGAACTTTATCCTTGGATATGCTTTGTAATTCTTGAGATGGCAGTTTGCATCTTTGTGGCCAAAGTTGTGACAGTTATAGCATTCAATATCATTATTCAATAGGTGAAAGTCATTGTTGCAGCATTGTCTACTCATTGACTGTTTATTAATCCTTGACCTCCTTAGTTGCATGTCTCTAGACTTAATTTGGCAATTTACAATCTGTGATGGTTTGTTACTTTGCTGTATCATTCTTTGTTGTGGTAGATATTTGTTCCTTGGAAATCTTAATTGCTCATGTCTAAGTCTTAGGGAACAATTTACAGCTTTGTGACCAAAGTTAGAACAGTAGAAACAATATCCATACAAAAATTCTTTGTACCTGGAAAATGGTTGTTTTCTTTGAGAAAATCGATTTCTTTCATGTTGATGATGTCTTTGAGAAGGGGGTGGATTATTTCTTTGTTCTACAGATTCAATCCTGGCACCTTTTTCTTTACTTGTCCTGGGCGGCTGATGGTATTCCTTTGTCTCTACAGGTTTGTTGTTGTCATTGGTTGAATATTTGACAAACTTGATGGGTTCTTTGTTTCTCGGCTGACCACTACTTGATCCTTATTCATAGCCCAAGCCAACTTTCAACTTTGGATTCCTTTGTTGATTTAGAATGAAAGTTAATTCTTTTGAGGCTTTAATACTTGACAGATTCTGATTGTACAAGGCTTGAAATTTCTCCATCTCTTTCATAGTTTTCACTACTTCTTGTTCTAAAGCTTCACATCTAGCCTTCTTTTCTGATAACTGTCGTTTCAGAATATCTTCGATTTTCTTTGCCTCTTCTAATTCCACTTTTAGAAGGGCAAATTCTTCATCAAGCTGTTTACTATCTTTCTCAAACTGCATCAGCAATTGTTTTTGCTTTTTGTTCTTAATTCTTAGTCTGTCAATCTCTTCCAGTGCACTGATCAGTTCTCCTTCCATATCAACCACAGCTTCTTCATCATTCTCATCACTACCTATGATTTCAATATTGTCATAGTCCTCTTTGGCCATAAGTATGAAGTCATTTAGTTTATTTTCAATAGATGAATCATTGTCTTCATCATCTGAAGGGTCATCTTCATTGTTTTCACAAATATTTTTCTTCTTAAAGTTATTCTCTTTAAAGAAATTTCTATCTTTGTACTTCTCCTCATCATCCCAAGTCTGATACTTTCCTTTGTGGGGACATTTCTTTGCAAAATGACCTATCCTACCATAGTTAAATCATTTGAAAGGCAGTTTACCTTTGTATTTGCTTGATCCCTTCTTCAGTCTCTTCACAAATTTTTCTTCAATTTCATCGGGCTCAGAATCCTCATTCTTGTCTTCTTTAAATGATGCTTCTATGGAGGTGGGTTTATTTGTAACTATCCTCATCACATATGCAGTCAACGTTCCTAGAAGTTGATCAAAAGACAAGGTTTTTAGATCATTAAGTTCTTCTATAGAAAAGACCTTCGAGTTGAACCTATCTGGGAGAGATCTCAAGATTTTATGAACTAAAGAAGGTTCCCCAATTGTTTCACCAAGCTCCTTCATTGCATTTACCATTTCTTCTACTCTCAGAAAGTATTTTCCAACTGTTTCATCTTCTTTCATCTGTAGATTTTCAAACTGTACTCTGTAGGTATGAAGCTTGGCATCTTTCACCTTCTCATTACCTTCATAGTTGTTAATGAGTTTGTCCCACATTTCTTTAGCAGTTTGAAGATGTATCACCTTCACAAACTCAGCTTCTGCAAGTCCATTCAAGATAGCATTCATTCCCTTGGCATTAAAGCTAAATTGTAACTTATCATCCTTGGAAGCTAGCACAACAGGCTTTATGTATCCAGTCTCTACTACATCCCATACATCAGCTCCTAAGGCCATTAGGTATGTTCTCATCCTAACCTTCAAGAGGGAAAAATTTATTCCATCAAATAGAGGAGGCCTAGTAATTGAAGTCCCTTCATGGCTTGTCATGTTTAAACTCTAGGATCTACCCTTAGATAGAAGGGGCCGTCTCTGATACCAATTGTTGGACAACTGAGAGTGGGGGGGGTGAATAAGTTGTTACTATGCTTAAACAATTATGCTTCTTTTAAACTCTTTGCAGAAACACTGAATGATGATCACATTAATGCAGGGAAATAAACAATGGCACATTCAACATCAGTCACATATATGAGAAACACATAGACAGATATTTCCCGAGGAAACCCATACATGGTAAAAACCTCTTTTTCTTTATATTATAAGTAATAGTTACATTCTTTACATTATCATACATATGAGCACCAACTCATAATGAGGCTACAACCTCTGTTTTGCAAGCTGCTACTTGCTGAGAGCACCAACTCTCTGTTTTCTCTAGCACCCACTAGAAGGAAGCACCAAGTCCCTGGTTTCTCTTGCACCAACTAGAAGGAAGCACCAAATCCCTGGTTTCTCTAGCACCAACTAGAAGGAAGCACCAACTCCCTGAGTGTTTCTAGCACCAACTGGATGGAAGCCCCAACTTCCAATCATACAGGCACCAACCTGTATAACAGAGAACAAGAGTTCTCTTTTGCACCACCCTGCCACCCTTGTTTCTCTAGCTGCAACTAGATGGAAGCTACAACTCCCTGTGTTCAAGAACCCACTTGAACCTCTGAGGACAACAATCATCCCTAGCACCTCCCAACCTCCCTGAAATATAAATCTTTGCTACTGAAACTTATTATAGTATAATGTTCAACAATGGCTTACCAACCTTGTCATTGTTCTATTACACTTCTCTGCCCTGTCTGCATCAGTGTCTTCTGCACACCCCTTGCACTTTCTTTTCTTCTCCATTTTATGCTCTCTGTGCCATATCCTTTCAATGCAAAATTCCTCTACTGTGCATTTTCTGGTCCTGCACTCTGCCTCCTTGCACACCCCTAAATTCGCCTCCACAGCAACAAACCTTGTCTCTTCTTTGTTCAACATTCTTATAGCCTCTGTTGTCTTTGTGCATGCAATATTCACAATGCCTCTGCATGCTCACTCCACGCCAAATTCCTCCACCTCTCGAGTGCTCTGCGTGATCATCATCGCGACTCTTCAGCTTCTTTGGTAGTTCAACCAAGCGCTCAGCATCACTGGGTGTTATGCTGAGATTCCTCAGCCTCTCTGGGAGTTTGAGACTCTTCGTCTTCTCTGTGAAAGTCGAGCTCACCTTCTCTATTTCAGTTACAGGCTCTAACCCTCATCCAACTGTCAATTTCCTCCACAAATCGTCTTCATTCCACTGGGAGATTCCTTGTAACTCTTCAGGTCCTTTGGAAATCACACAGAAGTCTCTTCTCATCCTCTGGTAGAATCCATCAATGGTTTCTAGTAGTTACACTATGCGGATCAATATTAGCCCTTCGATCATACTCATGTTCACCTGCACCATTGGATTGATTCCATGGGATTTTGCATTCATTTCAGCATTTCAACATTCAACAATTTGACATTCGTGTGACCATGCATCTCGACATTCCCAGTTGCGATCCCCGAAATGGAGCTTGGTTGCTCTAGCTCTTTCCTCCATCTCTCGTTGATGTGTCCAAGGGCTATGAACACAACCTTATGGATAAGGCACTTTCATGATTTCGCATTTCGTGAGTCTGGAGATGAGGCATATCGACTCTCCAAGTCATGATCCCCGATACCCCGAAATGGTGTGGGATCAACAGTCCTGATCAACACTTGATCTGACGGTTTAGATCATGTCGCAATTTCGCATATCGCGATTTCAAAATTCCTGTGGTGAATGTTCTTGTCACTTCCAAATCCTGATCCACGGAACTTCGTAAAGAAGTTGTATCAATGGTCCAGATCACATCTTGATCTGACGGTTGCAATTACGTCCCGATTTTGCATATCGCGATATCAAAATACTTGATGTTAACATTCCTTTACATCTCCAACTCTCGACTCTCGAATTCCCGAAATGGACTTGGATTCAATGGTCCAGATTCAATCTTGATTCAATGGTTGTGATTGAATCGCGAATACACATATCGCAATTTCGACATTCTTGTTGCAATATTTTCTTGTCTCTCTATGTCGCGATTCATGAAACTTCGATATGGAGTTGGCTTAATGGTCTAGATTTGATCTTTATTCAACGGCTGCGATTAAGTCGCGATTTTGCATATCGTGAAATCGGGATTCCTATTGCATTGTTTCTTTGACATCTGCAACACGCGATCCTCGAAACTCCGACATGGTGTAAGTCTGCTGACATCACGTGTGTTAAATAACTGCCACGTGTCACCTTGATTCGTGACTTACATGTGCTTGGAATGTTGAATCAGTCTGACACTTGTCATTACCTAGTTGTGCCATGTGTTTCTAGTTGACGTGGTTTGCTGAAGTGAGTCGGATCAATGGTCCAGATGTGATCTTGATTTGACGGTTTAGATTACGTCGTGATTTTGCATATCCTGAAATCAGGATTTCTGTGGATTATATTACTTGTCATCTCCAACTCTCGAGCCTCGAAACTTTGATAGGGAGTCGGATCAACGGTCCACATAACCCCCTAAGATGGACGGTCCTCCTGCTTTCGGGATTTTTTGAGCCCTCTACTCCTTGCACTTTAAAGATCGTGTAGGTTCTCCTCGATCCAACGGTGGTCGGACCCTGCGCTCAGATCTAACGCCTAAGATCTATCCTCCTCTTCACTGTACTATTCCTGTCTGTATTCAGATCTGATGGCCCTCATTCTGTCGGAAATTTTGGATGGGATCCAACGATAAAAAATTCTTCACAAACTTTACGGGACTTCATCATGCCTGATCAACAGTTTAGATCAATCCTCGATTTGACGACTGAGGATTGTGGCGTTTAGACAATTGTTGCATTGCTGGTCTTTCTGAATATCACTACACTATTGATCATTGCTGTCAATGTTGTACTTGCCATCAATGACAAGCATACGCTGCATGTAAAACATACCAAACATCCTCTGCACTATCTCTTCTGATCTTATCGAGGTTGCTCTGCAGTGTCTTCCCAAAATACTTTTGGTACTCGTCTGTTACATTCTTCCTGTACTCATGCCATATTCATTGTTGTACTTTCCATCAATGACAATCATATGCTACCTGTTAAACCTTTCAACACATGGCTCAACAACCTACAACATTAATTACATTCAAAATTCAAATTTGAAATGAGGGTTGCGCCTCTACATCCTTGAATGTGTGCACTAACGTGGGCTGGTTGGCTAGCTAGCTGATGTGGAGAGATGCTCCTGCATCACAAATATGAAATGAATCCAAGGAATAAGGAACAAGGAACAAGGAACAAGGAATGAGGAACGAGGAACCCAAAACAAGGAATGAAAATTGTATGAGGACTAAACACCGACAACAGTGACCTATGAATGGGGCCAACGTTGAAATTTTTTCAAACGGTTCTTGTATCTAATGAAATTTTTCATGGATATACTATTCACATGCATTAAATATATGGGAGGGTTTCTCAACACAAATTTGAATGAAACACCCACTTTCTTCCATCATCAATTCATCATGTAAACCATAAACCCTAATTTTCTTTAAAAGTACACAATTTGGTTGACACAAGTTTTAAGTTTTCATCGCTCTTTCTTCATTTTTCTTTTAGGTTCTACATTAATGTATGTACAATGTATCCGTTTCATATTTGTTATGAAAAATCCCTTTTTTTCTTTGATTTCTTAATCAAAACCATAAAAATACTAGAGGCGGGCAATAGTGACATCTGAATGGGGCCAACATTGAAATTTTTTGAAACTATATCTGTATGCATTGAAATTTGACCTGGATAGACTATTTGCATTCCTTAATGATATGGGAGGGTTTTTGGACTCAAATTTCACTCACACACTCACTTTATTCCATCATATTCATCATATCATCATGGAAACCATAAACCCTATTTTTCATATGTTCTAGTAGATATGTTAATGATTCTAAATTTCATATTTGTATTTGACTCAAGGTCCAACTAACTTGCAAAGTATCAAATTTTAATTTCAATTTGATAAACCAAATGTGAAATGAGTCCAAGAATCATTTGATACCATCACAAGAGAGATGAACGTAAATAATCTTGCGACAAATTAGTTGTACTATTGACAAAAAACGTTCGTCGATAGTATAACTAATTCGTCACAAGAATATGGTGTCTAATTTGAATGGTGTTACATTGTTTGTAAGGAGTGTAGGTCTTATATTATGGTGCAATGTAGTGTAGTCTATAAGAACAATCTTTATGCAAAACCTCAAAATGGATAATACCATATCTTGTTCATAAGACAAATATTCTTTGTATGTTTCCTTTATGGTGGCTCAAGCCCTCGGTACACATGATGCCTGACAATGAAATGTAACAATTTGACTATTGAATGATAGTGTTATGTCACCCATGTTTAAGGAAATAACTTAAGGTTCTTAGGTGCTATTTTAATCTTCTTAGAATTGAGATTCATTACATAGTCCTTGTAAAAATACAAAATACTTATGTAGCGGATATTAATTTGGTCTTCATGTGGGACATTTTATGCCATTAGTATGTTTTGTACAAAAATAATGGATCTTGGGGAGTACACCATGGTCAATGAATGAGGAACAAGGAATGATGAACACAAAACAAGGAACATGGAACGAAAATTGTATCAGGAGTAGACACTGGCAATAGTGACCTATGAATGGGGCCAACATTGAAATTTTTTCAAACAGTTTATGTATGCATTTAAATTTGTCATGGATAAACTATTCACACCCCTTTATGATATGGGATGGTTTATGGACTAAAATTTCACTCACACACCCACTTTCATCCATCATCATATCATCATGGAAACCATAAACCCTATTTTTCATATGTTCTAGTAGATATGTTAATGATTCCAAATTTCATATTTGTATTTGACTTGAGGTCCAACTAGCATTAAAAGTATCAAATTTTAATTTCAAGTTGATAAACCAAATATTAAATGAATCCAAGCATCATTTGATATCGTCGCAAGAGAGATGAATGCAAATAATCTTGCGACGAATTAGCTATACTATCGACGAAAAAAGTGTCTAATTTGAATGGTGTTACATGGTTTTAAAGGAGTGTAGGGATTATATTATGGTGCAATGTATTTTAGTCTATAATAACAATCTCTATGCCAAACCTCAAAATGGATAGTAGCATATCTTGTTCAAAAGACAAATATTCTTTGTATGTTTCCTCTGTGGTGGCTCAAGCCCTCGGTACACATGATGCCTGACAATGAAATGTAACAATTTGACTATTGAATGAAAGTGTTATTTCACCCATGGTTAAGGAAAGAACTTAAGGTTCTTAGGTCCTATTTGAATCTTATTAGAATTGAGATTTGTTACATGGTCCTTGAAAAAAGAAAAAATACATATGTAGTGGATATTAATTTGGTCTTCGTGTGGGACATTTTATGCCATTAGTATGTTTTGTACAAAAATAATGGATATTGGGGACTACACCATGGTTAAGGAATGAGTAAAAAGGAACAAGGAACAAGGAACGGGGAACGAGGAACAAATAACAAGGAACAAAAATTGTACGAGGACTAGACACTAGCAACAATGACCTGTGAATGGGGCCAACGTTGAAAATTTTTCAAACAGTTTATGTATGCATTGAAATTGGTCATGGATAAACTATTCACATGACTTAATGATATGTGAGGGTTTATGAACTCAAATTTCACTCACACACCCACTTTATTCCATCATCATATCATCATGGAAACCATAAACCCTATTTTTCATATGTTCTAGTAGATATGTTAATGATTCCAAATTTCATATTTGTATTTGACTCAAGGTCCAAATAGATTTCAAAGTATCAAATTTTAATCTCAAGTTGATAAAACAAATATGAAATGAATCCAAGCATAATTTGATATCGTTGCAAGAGAGATGAATGTAAATAATCTTGCGACGATTTAGCTATACTATCGACAAAAAATGTTCGTCGATAGTATAACTAATTTGTCGCAAGAATATCGTGTCTAATTTGAATGGTGTTACATGGTTTGCGAGGAGTGTAGGGATTATATTATGGTGCAATGTAGTGTAGTCTATAAGAACAATCTCTATGCCAAACCTCAAAATGGATAGTACCATATCTTGTTCATAAGACAAATCTTCTTTGTATGTTTCCACTGTGGTGGCTCAAGACCTTGGTACACATGATGCCTGACAATGAAATGTTACAATTTGACTATTGAATGATAGTGTTATTTCACCCATGGTTAAGGAAATAACTTAAGGTTCTTAGGTCCTATTTGAATCTTGTTAGAATTGAGATTCGTTACATAGTCCTTGAAAAAACACAAAAGACTTATGTAGCGGATATTAATTTGGTCTTCGTGTTGGACATTTTATGCCATTAGTATGTTTTGTAAAAAAATAATGGATATTGGGGACTACACCATGGTCAAGGAACGATGTAGTGTCCCCAAGGTCGAGCCCCGTTGTAGATCATGTTATATGCAAAGAATTGTAAATATGTTCTATAGGCTGGAGAGCCAAGTTTTGAATAAGCTGTAGGCTTATGAGTTTTGTTAGGCCAGGGATCCTAAGTGCTGAAGGCCAGGAGCCTGTTGATGTACTTGTATGTATGCAGGTCAATTAATAAAATATAAATACCACCAGTGCCGACCATCCACGATGAAAGAGTGATGGGGGACTGAGCGTCCACAGAGTGGGCAAGGAACTAGGGGCTGGAAGGTGGGAAAGGGGCTGAGGGTGGAGCCTAGGGGCTAAGCCTAGGGGGCTTAGGCCTGGAATAATATTTTATTATTATTCCTAAAAATCCATGTGCACATTATGTTAACCTAAGTCCTTTGGAAGGGCCCGTGATTTCCCAAGTGGTGGGAGAGGGGCGTACGGATGGAACACATGCAGTTCCCAGGGTGACAAGTGTCAACCCTGGTGCATGCAAATATAAGCGTCGAGTTGAACCATGAGTGGGGAGCTTCCTCCATTCGAACCCGAACCTCTGTGCGTGGAACCGGTACGACCTCTGCCGAATATCGGGATTATCTCTGAAACTGTTAGCCTGTGTTGTGCGGAGGAATGCGTGTACACCCTGGTCCAGCGAGCGTGGAGATTGTGTCTGTTCCTGAGAAATTCCATGTGCGCATTTTCCTGAACTGAAATCCCTGTGTTGAGCTCGGGTGGGAGAACCCAGTAGCTATATGTAAATGCTGAGCTAGCCTGTGCATGGAGCCTGCTCCGAAAATCATTCCGTGAGATTATCCTGTGACAACGGAACCATTTGAAAAGCCTTGTCTGTGTTTTCTCGTGGAATGTTGTGATTGCGCAGTGCTGGACTGCGTGAGGCTTGTGGGCCTGTGAGCGACTCCTCCAGGTGAGGAAGCACGCAGAGGGAGAAGAGAACTCATGGAAGGAATCCCTGTAGCTGCCTTGGAGCCCAGAGAATTCCGGTCCGGTCTGTTCCTGTAACCCAAGGTAAGGGAGACTGGCAACCGAAGGACTGTCTAGGTGACAGAGAAGGTGCACTCTCCTAGGGTGGAACGGGCATGTGGGGAAAGCGGGACTGTGGGCAGTGAGCGTGGGAGTTTCCTGGGAGAGCTTCTTCCTATTGAATGTGTATATGTTGTCTTCCCTGTAACCTCAGCCTGAGTCTAGATTCCTTGCCTTGGGGTGGAGCTCGGTCCCAGCTCGGGGGTGACCTACTGTTGAGCTAATGAACAGTGTGGTCTAAGGCTGGGAGGTTCGTGGAAGGCCTGCACTTGGTTGGTG
>ML811596.1:58572-82221 GCA_009831015.1 Picea engelmannii | reverse complement strand
AAAAATCCATGTGCACATTATGTTAACCTAAGTCCTTTGGAAGGGCCCGTGATTTCCCAAGTGGTGGGAGAGGGGCGTACGGATGGAACACATGCAGTTCCCAGGGTGACAAGTGTCAACCCTGGTGCATGCAAATATAAGCGGCGAGTTGAACTGTGAGTGGGGAGCTTCCTCCATTCGAACCCGAACCTCTGTGCGTGGAACCAGTACGACCTCTGCCAAATATCGGGATTATCTCTGAAACCATTAGCCTGTGTTGTGCGGAGGAATGCATGTACACCCTGGTCCAGCGAGCGTGGAGATTGTGTCTGTTCCTGAGAAATTCCGTGTGCACATTTTCCTGAACTGAAATCCCTGTGTTGAGCTCGGGTGGGAGAACCCAGTAGCTGTATGTAAATGCTGAGCTAGCCTGTGCATGGAGCCTGCTCCGAAAATAATCCCGTGAGATTATCCTGTGACAGCTGAACCTTTTGAAAATCCTTGTCTGTGTTTTCCCGTGGAATGTTGTGATTGCGCAGTGATGGACTACGTGAGGCTTGTGGGCCTGTGAGTGACTCCTCTAGGTGAGGAAGCGCCCAGAGGGAGAAGAGAACTCCTGGAAGGAATCCCTGTAGCTGCCTTGGAGCCCAGAGAATTCCGGTCCAGTCTGTTCCTGTAACCCAAGGTAAGGGAGATTGGCAACCGAAGGACTGTCTAGGTGACAGAGAAGGTGCACTCTCCTGGGGTGGAACGGGCATGTGGGGAAAGTGGGACTGTGGGCAGTGAGCGTGGGAGTTTCCTGGGAGAGCTTCTTCCTGTTGAATGTGTATATGTTGTCTTCCCTGTAACCTCAGCCTGAGTCTAGATTCCTTGCCTTGGGGTGGAGCTCGGTCCCAGCTCAGGGGTGACCTACTGTTGAGCTGATAAACAGTGTGTTCTAAGGCTGGGAGGTTCGTGGAAGGCCTGCACTTGGTTGGTGAATGCTACAGCAAATAAAAGATAAGTATTCTGAATTATGTTTTGAACATGTTTTGACTGTGTTGTATATATATTATCATGTTTTCCACTGTGCAAATGAATTAATGATGAATGCTATGACTGGTTTAATTATAGCAGTACCCATATGTTTTACTCTGAGAATTAAGTGTGTTTAATTATGTTTAAATCCATGTGCCTATAATTCCTTTACCAATTGTGTAAACATTCATGTATAATGGTAAATTGAGGGGTTTGGAAACCTGGGTAGCAAATTGGTACACTACAAATTGGTATCAGAGAAAATGGTACACTACAAACGAGGAATGAGGAAGAAGTAAGAAGGAACAAGGAATGAGGAACCCAGAGCAAGGAACAAGGAACAAAAATTGTATGAGGACTAAACACCGACAACAGTGACCTATGAATGGGGCCAACGTTGAAATTTTTTCAAACAGTTTCTGTATCCAATGAAAATTTTTCATGGATAGACTATTCACATGGATTGACTATATGGGAGGGTTTCTCAACTCAAATTTGAATGAAACACCCACTTTCTTCCATCATCAATTCATCATGTAAACCATAAACCCTAATTTGTTTTAAAAGTACATAATTTGTTTGACGCAAGTTTTAAGTTTTCGTCAGTCTTTCTTCATTTTTCTTTCAAGTTATACATTAATGTATATACAATGTATCTGTGTCATATTTGTGATGAAAAATACATCTTTTTCATTGATTTCTTAATCAACACCATAAAAATACTAGAGGCGGGCAATAATGACATGTGAATGGGGCCAACGTTGAAATTTTTTCAAATTATATCTGTATCCATTGAAATTTGACCTGGATAGACTATTTGCATGCCTTAATGATATGGGATGGTTTTTGGACTCAAATTTCACTCACACACTCACTTTATTCCATCATCATATCATCATGGAAACCATAAACACTATTTTTCATATGTTCTAGTATATATGTTAATGATTCTAACTTTCATATTTGTATTTGACTCAAGGTCCAACTAGCTTGCAAAGTATCAAATTTTAATTTCAATTTGATAAACCAAATGTTAAATGAATCCAAGAATCATTTGATATCATCACAAGAGAGAAAAATGTAAATAGTCTTGCAACGAATTAGCTGTACTATCGACGAAAAACGTTCATCGATAGTATAGCTAATTCGTCGCAAGAATATTTTTTCTAATTTGAATGGTGTTACATGGTTTGTAAGGAGTGTATGGATTATATTATGGTTCAATATAGAGTAGTCTATAAGAACAATCTCTATGCTAAAAATCAAAATGGATAGTACCATATCTTGTTCATAAGACAAATATTCTTTGTATGTTTCCTTTGTGGTGGCTCAAGCCCTCGATACACATTATGCCTGAAAATGAAATGTAACAATTTGACTATTGAATGTTAGTGCTATGTCACCCATGGTTAAGGAAATAACTTAAGTTTCTTAGGTCGTATTTGAATCTTCTTATAATTTAGATTCGTTACATAGTCCTTGAAAAGAGACAACAAACTTATGTAGCGGATATTAATTTGGTCTTTGTGTGGGACATTTTATGCCATTATTATGTTTTTTACAAAAATAATGGATCTTGGGGACTATGCTATGGATAAGGAATGTGGAACAAGGAATGGGGAATGAGTAACACAAAACAAGGAACAAGGAACGAAAATTGTAACAGGACACCGACAACAGTGACCTGTGAATGGGGCCAACTTTGAAATTTCTTCACACAGTTTATGTATGCAATGAAATTTGACATGGATAGAATATTCACATGACTTAATGATATGGGAGGGTTTTAGGACTCAAATTTCACTCACACAACCACTTTATTCCATCATAAATTCATCATGTAAACCATAAACCCTAATTCTCTTTCAAAGTACATAATTTGGTTGACACAAGTTTTAAGTTTTCGTCAGTCTTTCTTCATTTTTATTTCAGGTTCTATATCAATGTATATACAATGTATCTGTGTCATATTTGTGATGAAAAATCCCTTTTTTTGTTGATTTCTTAATCGACACCATAAAAACACTAGAGGTGGGCAACAGTGACATGTGAATGGGGCCAACGTTGAAATTTTTTCAAATTGTTTCTGTATGCATTGAAATTTGACATGAATAGACTATTCACATACCTTAATGACATGGGAGGGTTTCTAGAATATTCCCATCAAAATTCAAAGGCATAAAGAAGGACATCATGATGTAAAGTTTTTTTGTCTTTGATGTAAAGGGTTTTTACCCATTTTTGTAGTATAAATAGATGTTGTTAAGATGTATGAGGATATCATATCATTAGCAGATAGATCATAGTGAGAGTATTCATGGGTAGCTTTTGAGTTAGTTTTGGAGAAAAATGACTATCCATAAAAGTCCCCTATAGGTTTTTAGCCAAAATTCATATATTGAATCCTAAATTAACAAGATCCGTGTAGTGGCTCTGTCCCTATAGCAATGTAATAAAAAAATATCTAACAAATTAAGAAAGTGATTAATATATGCTAATTGCAATCCTCAGGTTTGTGATGAAAGCATCGCAATCAATGGGTTTGTGCTTGAAATTTGTTATCAAAAATATTCATAGAAAACATTGTCCATAAACTAAATTTAATATTGTTGAAATATCCAATATGTTTTTTTTAAGTGAGATTGTCCATGGGAAATTATAGTAATTTTTTTCATATGTATCATTTTATGAAAAAGTAAAATATTGCATCATTTAAACAAACTATGGTTTATGAATAAAAATCCAAAAATAGCAACACTGAATAAAGACCAAAGCTAGCATTCGTATTATCAATACTCACCTTAAATTGTTTTTATTCAAATTTTTACATTAAGCGATAAGCTAAAAGAAGAATCCATGCGATGGCGTAGTGAAAATGATGAGTAGAATAAAAGCTCAAAATAATTGCACCATGTAATATTATGAATATAATTTAGTTCATCAATGAGAAAGCTTAGTTGTTCTAGTATTGTTTTTTGTACATGACACAATATGCACTTTCTCTACACTGAATTACATCACCAAATTTTAGTGAATTCTTAGTTCTACAATGTGCAATATCATAAAGTGTAAGAATAATTCCTAATTTAGAAAAAAAAATGCAATTAGTGAAATTACTTGTCCTAATACATATAATGTTTGCAAACAATAATATAACAAACATGTTCAATAATAAAAACTAATCAATTTTTTATCAATCTATCTAAAAGATAGGGAAATAAATATACCTTCACAAACTTAACTTGTAAGATTAGCCACTTGAGTTCTACCTAAAATACTCAAATCAAAATCCAATATAGTTTTGAAACTGTTATGACCCTATGTTTCATAGGAATCATACAAATGACTAAGATTTTACCTTTAGAAATGTTGTTTGGTAAATCATGTGGAATCCTGCCCATGATTTATAAGGAGAAGAAATATATGAGTAGTCGAAGGTTTTGAGACAATGTGATTGTGATATTGGTTTCAAAGATTCATTTGCAGCCTTACTAGATGGTTTGAATTCTTGAGTGTAAAAGTGTTCAAGAAATAGTTTTCGATAGCTAAGGGTCAAATTATCATGTGTTGTAAGCTACCGAAAGTTCCCAGTTTTGGCAGCTAAAAGGGAAGGCGCAACTCTCACTTAGTTGTTGAAAGTGTAGAGTCTGCTAACGGTTAGACTGTCCCATCGGACTCTCAAAAAATCAGTAGTACACACACCATCATCATCTTAAATGTTGCTGAAATCACCTCCAGATATGATTTTCTTAGTGTCAATAATTTATTTTGGTTTGTATTCATTATTTGATGAAGGATTTGAAACCCTAAGGTGTCTATTCAAAACCCTTCCATCATCAGCATTCATTACCATTATCTCCTCGTGAGCGAAACCATCACTGTCTGATTCGGTTTTAAATAATAATTGTGATCTAAGTTTCTTGTCTGCCAAGTGTTAATTTCAAATGTTTCCATTCAAACCGCTAGTTTACCTCATGCATTTTCCTCCATCTGGCTTCCATTTCACCCTACATCAGCGTTGATCTTCCACTCCAGCTCGATTTTTTTGTTTGCAGGAATTAACATTTGTTGCAGATGGCTAGTGGAGGAAATTTGCTCAGGAAGGAGTTGAATGACGTCTTATATCTAGAATCTCATCCTAAGCTTTTCTAGATGTTCAATGAAGCAGGTTGCTACAGGTATTGTGAGAAATTGCAGGGGTATCACAAAGGTGTTGTTGGAGCCTTTTCTCTAAGATTCGATGGAGAAAAAGTAACCTTGGGTCCAATGATAATGAAAATTGATGAGGCCAATGTTTCAACAACAATAGAGATGCCTAGGCAAGGTGAGATATGGTTTAAAACAACTGTCACTAAGGATATTGAGTTCAGGTCTTACCTTAAGCTTGAATTTCAAAGCATTATTTGGCAAAAGGATGTTCCCAAGTCTTAATTGGAGGAGAAATGGAAGAATTTTCTTAAGGCAATTCAAGTGTACATCACTTGTGAAGGTCGGTATGGTAGAGTCATTCTCTATCACTTCAAAATGATGAATCATTTTACAATCAAGTATCCTCTTAATTTACCCTAGTACCTTCATAGAATATTGACCAAGATGTCACATCAAGTTCAAGCTAAGCATGATAAGGTACACAATAGGATTTTCCATCATGGCCTCATCAATCTTATAGTGATGGAGGAACTCCAGAGAAGAGAGAATGCATGGGACTATCTCTTGTTTTGAGGAGAATTCAAGCAAGAGATCCAACCTAAGGGTAAGAAGACACCTACAAAAAATTAATCTACACCAAAGAGAAGCAAGAGAAAGAGAAGGGCTCTATCACCAGTTCAGAGAGAAGAACCAACTCATTCATCCAGCCTCAAGGAGGGAAAAAAAATCTTGATTTTGATCAAGGAATTGAGGGCCAAAGAAGTGTTGCTGTTATGGACATTTTGAATTTTCCATATTCAGATTCTGAGTCTGAAACACCTATGGATGAGAGAGAGGAAAATGAAGTTGAAGCTCTAAATCTAAAAATACCTATAACATCAGAAAGCAAGTTCAACAAATCATTAAAGATTAAGAAGCTTAAAGAAGAGATATTGGAGGTGAAATTTCTTGAAAGGGTTATTAAATCCCAAAACCAGACTATAAAGAACACATCATATGAGGTAAGATATTGTTTTGAAAGGTTAGCTAAAATGCATGTAAAGGAGAAGAAGAGGAATAAGAAATTGCTCAAGGAGAATCATAAGCTGCATAAAATGGTTAGATGCTTAAGGATCAAACAAATGTTTAAAGATCCTAAGCCAAGAGCACATCCTGATTCAGAATCTCTAGTAGAATTCACTGTGAACCTCAATGAGCATCCTAAAGAGTAGATAGATCGAAGAAAATCCATTTTTGCAATTTTGGAAACGATTTCAAAGACCTACAATTTCGGCAGCTTACCCAGGTTTTGAAAAGGCATCGTTAGTTGTTGAATCCCAAGACTTTCGACAGCTTATTCTAGTCTATTTCAGGCACGTAAGTTTCCGAAAGCACAAACACAGGAAGAACGTTAGTCTTTTTTCCCATATTGAATATTTTTTCTACCAAATCATTCGAGGAAGGTTTCAAATGAATTATAACTTTAAAATGGATAAAGATCATCCTAATTTTCAGGCTTTAGTGGCTAATACAAAGGATAAAAGGCTAAAAAGTTATCCTATTTTTGGTTGAAGATTTTCCCAAGTTCCAGAAAAGTATCTGGATTTTCCTTTTCATCACCCATAAGAATATGCAGATGTCAAATATTATAGTGTTGACGGGGATTCAATCAATTATGAATAATATCTATCTCCAAGAATTTTGTAATAGGATAGATTTTATAAACACTTGTAATTTTCAGATCCATCATTTGAGGATCTGAAACTATTTTGTAAATATTATAAAATCCCATAGAGGGGTCAGTCCAAAGGGTTTATAAATTTAGATTGGAAAGGAAGGATGGCATGGAAATGTCCCCATCTACTATAAAATGTTCAAAGGATATAAGTGACTTTTATGGATGAATATAAAGACATTTTGTTTCCAGATTCTTGTGTCCTAATCATGTGGTGAAGTTCTTTCTTGATGCAATGTATGATGTGAAATATATATGTGTGTGTGTGTGTGTGTGTGTGTGTGTGTGTGTGTGTGTGTGTGTGTGTGAGAGAGAGAGAGAGAGAGAGAGAGAGAGAGAGAGAGAGACCTATTAAATCTAATCTCTATCCCAATAGAGGGAGAGAACAACAGTTACAACCATAATCATTTTTCTGAATGTTGTGTCCATATAATCTTTCTGGCATATGATCTCATAAATTGTGATTTCACCATAAAAAATAAAATAAGGAAATCTAACCTCAACCCGACCAAGTTTCTCTCATTCTTAGCCAATTTCTCATTGTAGAGAACTCCATGCATCTCCTCTGACCTTTTAACATGCATATTCTAGCGCACTCAATCCCAACCTATTCAATCTGACTATAATTTCATATGTATTATGTCATGTTTCTAATTTGCTATATTGTATGTTGAATGGATAATTTACCTACGTTTTGTTATTTGAGTAACAAGTTATTATGCACTCATGAATAGTACTTGATGGGAAAACATATTTGGGTAACAATATATTATGTGTGCATGCATAGGACTTGATAGGAAGGTAGGAGTTTTATAAAATGCCAGCAAGCATATAGTTCCTAGGTGAAAGTACTGTGTGTTGGTTCATTGGTTATAATGTGGTTTTGGTCTAGAAAAATTGAGTGATGGACCATTGAGTGTCTTTCTATCCATTAGGTCTCTAAACACGTATCATATTGGCAGAAACTCGCTCCATTGTCCATATCAACAATAATATTTACAAGTGATTGTTATTCTATGTAGATATGTCTTTCGCTTATGTCCACCAGTAGGGAAATACTCTACACATTTATCGTATTTTCCTCCACCATCAAGCCAAGGACGCAATGGATCCTCCTCCACCCTAGTTAATAATAGCACTTTCACAATATTTCTTGAGAATCCATTGGGCAATTTGAGTCTGACTTTCCCTGGATACCTACTAAGACTAATATAAAGGAGTGTGATCTTCAAGTTACTAATTTATTTTCACCAAGGGATGATTTAGTGTGGAGGATCATCAACTGAACTCATGTGTGGTGATGATTTCTTGGATGTTTGATGAAGTTAATTTGTGTCTAGTTTGGACACTTAAAAATTACAATTCCACATAGTCCTTGCACCATACACGCATGAAGTAAAAAGGCATAAAATAATTGAAAGTTCAACAAGAAATATGGTATAAGGTTCAAGAATAATCTTTAAAAACATCACATTATCGATTGTGTCATTTAGTGCCATTGAAATTTAAGACATTTGATTGAAATTAAATCGTAAATCCATTAAGAACAGTTCTCTTTGAGTCAATAGTTTATCGAGTCACTGAATTGTACAAATTAAAAGATAATTTTGATTCATTAAAATGAATCATTGAATTATACAAAGGGTGGAGTTAAAAACCCTTTCAAAGTTAATAATGTGTTTTTAAATTCAAAAATCAATTGAGATCAATACCTGCTTAAAATTGAATAAGGAGGTCATTGTCTTTTCACAATAGTCTTCAAGTGAGATACATCAAAGTCAAATCATTATATAATAACTATTTTTGGTGCATGATAAGTAGCACCTAATACCCTAAGGTTGTTGGTGACAAGTTCAATAAAGTGAGACATAAAGTAAGCGAGCATGACGCAATTGAATATCTAAAAATGGGTAAATGAGGAAAACATTTGCAAAATGTCAATCAAGAAATTAATTAGTTACATGACTCTTTATATGATTCTATCCAACAATTTGAAAGGTTATAGAAACAAAATGTGATGATGATGGATCAATTGATAAAAGAAAACATTCATGAATGTATGGAATCAAACATGTGAAGCATGATTTTTCCAAAATAATTGTAAGACCGTGTGAAGAATTGAAATTCAACAAGAACAAAAAAGGTTTAGGATATGGAAGATACCTCAAATTTCATATTCTATACTACTCCAAATCAATTGAATGGAAAAGATGGGGAGCATATGTAATCAATCAAGAAATCCTTTGAGGATAGTGCAACCTAGTCAAAAAGACATTAAAAGAAGAGAAAATACAAGGCTAGGTATGGTGAATTGAAGGTTTTGAATAGATTCCATTAAAATTTATATATCAATAAATGTTATGATCCTTTCTAATCCATAACGATAGGAAAATCATCTAGGATTTTATCATAGGACATTCCAAATCCTTGATGAGTAAATGATGGTTATTTTGATTGAATATAATTACAATGATGATGAAATTAGAGAGGAAAATGGTTCACAAATTTTCCAAGAAGAGGTTCCTCTCATTCAATCTCTTCTTGAAAAATTATACATTCCTCAAAAAATACATGAGAATTTATTGCATTTCTTGCATTTCATTTTCATAAATGAGCATTTATGAGTCTGACACCCTTACATAAACTTGGAAATGCACCACAACACTCCTAAACACATTCAAGTGCCATGGCGAAAATGACCTAGAATTCTTTGAAGGTAAGCTATCTAACCAAACTATTCATTATCAATTATACAAAATTATTAAAAAATATTTTGAATAAAAAACTAATGCAAGAAAATGTCAATTACTTCTATCTTTATTAAAATTTAGGATTCGCGTTATAATTAGGAAACTTTTAGTCATACAAATGATTAAAAGTTTAGAAATAAGTAATCATATTGTTAAAAGCCTTTCTTTTTACACTGCTGGTATGAAAAAACATTTGAAATATTGTGATGCAACCCATCATGTATTTTAAGAAATATTTTTTAACAATATCACAAACAAATTACAAATTTCATAACATGATGTGTACTAAGGAAAAAATAACAAACATGTTATGAAAAAACTATTTTTCAATTCGACAAAGATAGTAAGGGAAGAGTATAAAAGTGACGATTCATTCCAGTAATGACTATTCTTCATTTAAATAAAGATAAAATGGAAAGCTCAAAAGAGAAATAAAATATACAAAGGGATGTTAGAATATCAATAGCATAGTTTCATAACATACCATCAATGATGACAACAACCTTATTATCACAAAGGAAAATATAGACACATCAAGCTCTTATCCAAGAAAATATGTCAATGTTTCTTATGTGCCAATTATTTCATCACATCAGTAGTAAGGAATGTGATTGTGAGGTTGATAGATCAAGAATACAATGTATTGTCATTATAGATCAAATCTCTAAATTTTTTTGGGTTTTCCTAATATTACCATTTAGATTTTAATGAATATTTTGTATTTTTTCAACATAGTCAAACTTTCGTTGAGAATGTGAGATACCATACTCTTTAGATGGTGGTTCATGAGCTTGAGAAAGTTTAGTTAGGGCTTTAATCCATTGTTTCCAACTTTCCATGTTTATGCCTCTACACCCATTTTCAATGTACAAAACCTAATCGTGATTCCTATATCCCTCTTAAAGTCCAATTTTTTGTTATGTTGGTTTGAGGACTTGTTCAAGGCTCTTGATCAACTTTAGAATATTCAAAAATATTAGAAGGCACTTGTTTTCATTCTTTGATGATGGATAAGGTCTTGTGACCCATCCATGGTCTTGTGTGGTAACCCGAGGACTTGTTCATGGTGCTTGAGCTAGATACTATATGTTTGGGGCTTGAGTTGTTGTTTCCCTCCCTTGACCATGGTTAAGGGATTAAGGAATGTTTCCCTACTACAACCATGGTCAAGGCCCCGAGACCCATATGTAGTATGAAAAACATATAAATGACACTCATGTACAAATATTAGGCCAAATACATTGAAGTGAGACCTCATGTCATGAATTTTTTTGTGGTTCTATATAAATAATTTAGGACCTATATGTCATATTATAGGGATCAATGGCCATGAAAAAGGCTACAAATTAACCAAAAAACCTCCTAATGGTGTCATTATCCAACTTTGAATTTGTCTTGTTGATTTTTCTTTTCTAATTACACAATATTGTTTTGCATGGCTTGATTTTTTTGTTGAAGTGTTTCTTTATTTGTTTAGAAAATAATAGATTATTATTATTATTATTATATATATCAATTATATATATTATATTAAATAATATATAATTGATATATATTAAAAAAATTGAATATATCAAAACATTAAAAAAAAAAAAATTCAAACAAAATAACAAATAAAAAAACAATTTTCAAATTTCATAATCAGCCCATGCCCATTCACATGACACAACAACACTCTAGAATCATTCATCGATGATCTAGTCACACCCATCTACTAGTAGAGAGAAACCCCCCAAAACCCGTCATTCCCATCTATTAGCAGAGTAAAACCCCTCGAAACCCCACCATTTGAGCTTAGCAAGAGGAAGGCTGAGACTGAGAGGGAGGAGAGAACCCCTGTGAAGTGGAAAAAAACCCCTGAAATTGCGCCATTTGAGCCCGCAAGAGGGAGGAGAGTGATATGGAGGAGAGAACCCCCATGTAGTGGAGACCTACATATTTCATACGCCTATTTATAGGGAATACTCTCAATCATCAAGAGGGAGGAGATAACCCCCGTGTAGTGGAGATAAGGAGGCCCTACACCACAATGAAATTTGATAGTTCAACCCAAAAAGGAGAAAAGGAGGCCCTACACCATATCACAAGCAACAGAGGAGACCCGACCACCCTTATAAGAGACAAAGATGCTCAAGGGATCACCAACAATGACGAAAAAATCGATATGTTTCTTCATTTGCATCAACCTATAGATATATTTCATTTTTTTTTATCAAGAAAACATATTTTTGATGTGACCAAAACATGTACAAGTGAGGAAGGATAGTAACAAGATGACTATGTAGCAACCATCCAACTAATCATCAAAGAATTTGTTGAGTTAACTCAAGAATGATTATGTATTTTTGTGAATCCCTTTGCTGACCAAGACATTGGGCATAGTCAAGAATATTAATCTAATAATACCATGGTTGAAGAAGGAGAAAAACAACTTGTGATCTTTGAGTTCCCCATTCAAGAAACTGATGAAGAAACAAGGATTAAAATACCATACAAGTTGATCCTTCTCCTAACCAAGTCTTATAAAGAATATTTTTAAGGATTCTTGTGAAGTCCTTCAATATTTCTACACGATCCTCCCTAAGACCAAAATCTCTCCAAGAGAGCTGTATTTATTTCCAACTATAGGTTTAAATGGGTTCTTTTTCAATCTTCCTGAGAGTGTTGAAGCCTCCATGATCTATTTATTGAATGAGGGGAATAGGTAAATTGAAGGATTCTATGATTCCTACCCACTGTTCCAACCCTAATTGGACATTATCTCCCTTTCCAACATGCCATACTAGGAAATTTCCCATCAGGGGGAATGATGTGATAATTGGTTTTCAAATAACCGAGGAATTTTGGTATTTTTTAATAGGAATTATTACCTAGTCCTCCACTAAGTCTGGAGCTATGTACTTATCCTTTATTACATGCACACATAATTTGGTACCTTGGAGGAGAATCCAAACATTTTTATCAACTAAATACTTTAAGAAAAAAAAGATATTCTTGAGACCCCATCCTTCTTGTGATTTGGGAATTGCTACTTTTTTCCAAGAGACCAACACTATGCATTTTTTCTCACTCTCACTCAACGAAAGGAAATAGTAACACAACTACATTATCCACTCTAAGAATGTTAAGCCTAAGAATCTTCACTTAGGGAACAAGTCCTAAGAATTTTCACTTAGGGAACAAGTCCCTTGTTTCCATCCCTTGAGCTTGGTTAGACCTTGAGACCCATTCTTGGTTCAAAACTAACTTGTTCATGGTGCCCAAATTCCACTTGGAGGTGAATGTTATTTCCTAATCAAACATGTAAAAAAGGACTCAGAATCCCCTTCCAAGTGGACACATGGCTCTTCAAGGTGAAGAAGGCTTCACAAGTGATGAATGTAACCCTAAAAGATGGACAGTCTCCTCTAAATCAGCTCTAATATGTCAAATGTGAAGCCAACAATGTGTAATCACCCTCCTTAAATCATTCCAATGTCCTCTCCAGTTCAGTGGATGGTTGAACAAACCCACACATGTCAAATGAAACCTTCATCCAAACTCCAAGGTGGAAATCTCATCAATTGATGCGACAAATTCCTCAAAATGAGTTAATAAGGTGAACTTTCATAAATTTGGAATGTGCCAAGGCATGAGAAGCTTTGGTTAACCAAGAATAACCAAAAACATTTTTTATCAATGCTTTGGGAATCATGAATTACCTCGATAAATGTGAATTAGATTGAGAAATGTGAAGATGGCCAAAAATATGAATGAAACTAATGTCAAGCCCAAACTCAACAAGACACCATGAAACATCAAGTATTGCATCATCGATCAACAAATATTCCATGAAATCCTATACCTCAACAAGATACGTGGAACCAAGTAGGTTTATAGGTGTACTAAGTGAACTATGACATTTGCATGGTATTTTTAAAATTTGTCTCATTTTGCAGTACTGCACACATAATAATCTATCAAGAAATTATTTATTTTCTTAAAATTTCTTTCTCCTTCCCATAGCTAGTTTTCATCGAAGTTGAATTTCTTGCATTTCATTTTTCTCTTGCATGGTTTAAAGAGTCGAGTCAAAACATCATCAGTTTCATGACCACTCCTTTGAGTAACAACAACCTAAAGTCAAGCGCTAATTAAAATTTATCTAGCAACTTTTCTAGGTCTCTTCAAACCCATCTTAGCTTAGGCGTAGAGCTTTGGAATAGGATTGTGAGAATAACTTTCCAAAGATTCTAAAAAAACATAAATCCTTGAGTTAGGGAGTGAAATCCAGTTGCTATATCACTGACTTTGGGAATCCCTTCTAACACAAGGGTTAATCATGAGGTTCCATTGGGGCCCTCAGAGTAATCAACCCTGCATTGTTGGTCTTGGTGTCGATTTTCAAGTGTCCCCCCTCTGCTTTGGTATAGTAGGTGGTACCATATAGGCCATAATAGTTTAGACTTCCTACACAAGGTGACAGCACAGGGAAGGTGGTGTTGTACCTGGGATCGATGTTGGCTAGACTCACTTAGACTCCTTGGAGGGTTGCCCAATGCTCAGTGAGGTAACTTGCACCAGGGCGTTAGTTCGTTAAGCAGGTTGTCAATGTAACTTTCCCACCCGCTGAAACTTATCCCCTTCGTGCATCGATTCTGCGATGTAGGATTCCATCACTAGCTAGCGCTTCTTTGTGAGAAGGTTTGTTTGCATGCTTGACTCCTAGATTAATTAGTGTGTGTTTTTTTTTGTCCTTAGTTAGCCTTAGGATTGAGTTTGTGTCTAATGGCATTGGTTTCGGGTTAATTCCTCATTTGATCAATACAAAATATGGATACAATTACAAGAAAAGGTAATAAAGAGGTAACAAATAACTCATACCTAACTTACGTCTTATAATTCTCCAAAATTATTCTTGACACTTAGTGCAAAAAACACCAAATGGAATGGTTTACACAAGGTCAATGGAGAATTTTATTGGAAAATTCAAAATATTATCATAAACCCACATCTCACATATTTGTACATGCACCATAGATTCAGAGTCTTTCATGAAGAGGTTGAAGATTTTGTTCACATTTGGGAACTTTTTGTTTGAATTCAACTCTACAAAGAACTATTTAAGTGCCATTTAAGTAAATCTCATCTATGGTCTTCATCTCAAATATAATTTTTTTCAACATAAACCTTATGTCTTCTAAGACACGTAAGGCTAGGAGTCCAAACACGTAGGACTATGAGTCCATATAAACCTCATTATAAACCTCAACAATCTTTGACATCTTCAACAGTCTTATGTGTAGTGTCCCCAAGGCCGAGCCCCATTACAGATCATGTTATATGCAAAGAATTGTAAATATGTTCTATAGGCTGGTGAGCCAAGTTTTGAATAAGCTGTAGGCTTATGAGTTTTGTTAGGCCAGGGAGCCTAAGTGCTGAAGGCCAGGAGCCTGTTGATGTACTTGTATGTATGCAGGTCAATTAATAAAATATAAATACCACCAGTGCAGACCGTCCACGATGAAAGAGTGATGGGGGACTGAGCGTCCACGGAGTGGGCAAGGAACTAGGGGCTGGAAGGTGGGAAAGGGGCTGAGGGTGGAGCCTAGGGGCTAAGCCTAGGGGGCTTAGGCCTGGAATAATATTTTATTATTATTCCTAAAAATCCATGTGCACATTATGTTAACCTAAGTTCTTTGGAAGGGCCCGTGATTTCCCAAGTGGTGGGAGAGGGGCGTACGGATGGAACACATGCAGTTCCCAGGGTGACAAGTGTCAACCCTGGTGCATGCAAATATAAGCGCCGAGTTGAACCGTGAGTGGGGAGCTTCCTCCATTCGAACCTGAACCTCTGTGCGTGGAACTGGTACGACCTCTGTCGAATATCAGGATTATCTCTAAAATCGTTAGCCTGTGTTGTGCGGAGGAATGCGTGTACACCCTGGTCCAGCGAGCGTGGAGATTGTGTCTGTTCCTGAGAAATTTCGTGTGCGCATTTTCCTGAACTGAAATCCCTGTGTTGAGCTCGGGTGGGAGAACCCAGTAGCTGTATGTAAATGCTGAGCTAACCTGTGCATGGAGCCTGCTCCGAAAATCATCCCGTGAGATTAACCTGTGACAGCTGAACCTTTTGAAAAGCCTTGTCTGTGTTTTCCCGTGGAATGTTGTGATTGCGCAGTGCTGGACTGTGTGAGGCTTGTGGGCCTGTGAGCGACTCCTCCAGGTGAGGAAGCACGCAGAGGGAGAAGAGAACTCCTGGAAGGAATCCCTGTAGCTGTCTTGGAGCCTAGAGAATTCTGGTCCGGTCTGTTCCTGTAACCCAAGGTAAGGGAGACTGGAAACCGAAGGACTGTCTAGGTAATAGAGAAGGTGCACTCTCCTGGGGTGGAATAGGCATGTGGGGAAAGCGGGACTGTGGGCAGTGAGCATGGGAGTTTCCTGGGAGAGCTTCTTCCTGTTGAATGTGTATATGTTGTCTTCCCTGTAACCTCAGCCTGAGTCTAGATTCCTTGCCTTGGGGTGGAGCTCGGTCCCAGCTCGGGGGTGACCTACTATTGAGCTGATGAATAGTGTGGTCTAAGGCTGGGAGGTTCGTGGAAGGCATGCACTTGGTTGGTGAATGCTACAACAAATAAAAGATAAGTATTCTGAATTATGTTTTGAACATGTTTTGACTGTGTTGTATATATATTATCATGTTTTCCACTGTGCAAATGAATTAATGATGAATGATATGACTGGTTTAATTATAGCAATACCCATATGTTTTACTCTGAGAATTAAGTGTGTTTAATTCTGTTTAAATGCATGTGCTTATAATTCCTTTACCAATTATGTAAACATTCATGTATAATGGTAAATTGAGGGGTTTGGAAACCTGGGTAGCAAATTGGTACGCTACAAATTGGTATCAGAGCAAATGGTTCACTACAAATTGGTATCAGAGAAAATGGTACACTACATTATGGGTGATGACAAGTCAACTCGAGATCCTTTTATATCACTTGGACAAATCTTCAACCAAAAATAGGATAAATTTTGAGCCTTTTATCCTTCGTATTTTCCACTAAACCCTGAAAAAGAGGAGATATTTATCCATTTTAAAGTTATAATTCATTTGAAACCTTCCTCGAATGATTTGGCAGAAAAAATATTCGACCTGGGAAAAAATACTAACGTTCTTCATGTGCCTGCACTTTCGGCAGCTTATGTACATGAAACAAAGTAGGATAAGTTGTCGAAAGTCCTGGGATTCGGAAGCTAATGATGCTTTTTCAAATTCGGTTAAGCTGCTAAAACTACAGGTCTTTGAAGTTGTTTTAAAAATTTCAAAAAATGGAATTTCTTTGATTTGTCTACCCTTCAGGATATTTGTTGAGGTTCACAACAACTTCTTCTAGATATTCTAGATCAGGATGTGTTTTTGGCTTAGGATCTTTAAGCATTAGTTTGTGGAATTATTCACAATGCACATCCAATGAAAACATGACATGTGGACCAAGTGGTAACTAGAGCTAACTAATCCACCCATCTTCACCCTTAATCCTTCTTCACATCTAATGACAACTTGACATAGGGACTAGATGATGAGGTGGCAACAAGGATAGTTGAAATTTGGAATTCTTCACATCCAATGGTGGCATGACACATTGAGCAAGTGATGAGGTGGTAAATTAAGGTAACTAACAAGTAGCATTCTTCACATTCAACGACAACATGCTGCATCCAATATAGTCATCAATTCTATCATCCTTGATATGGATTCTTCCTCACTTGATGGATCCAAAAATTCATCTAGAGCCTTGAAATTATTCTTCTTTATCCAATTTTCTTAAAATTTATATGGATTCATTAAAATATTCTTTTTGTCTTGTCAAATATGAGTACATATTGTTTTCTTTCCTTCCAGGTTTTATTTGAGGGATTTTTCACAAAAGTGTATCCTTCCCTTTTCTTGCTCCCAATATAGGTAAAACAAAACCTTCTTAATATCCTCCTTATCCTCCATGTCGACCACCTCGACCTCTTCTTCTTTCACCATAGCCACCTCTTCTTATATATTCACCAACCCCTCTTCACCCTGTGCAACCTAATTCTTGTCTATTGTTTGTATGTGATATATTGTCTAATATTTTGGTTTGTTTCTTTGATTGTCCTAACATTAAAATGTATTGTGGGTATTATCTTGACAAATGAAACACATTGTTTTCTTGGTATTCCTAATATTATGGGGACCATCTCAAGAGAGACCATCAATGGCCATAGGGGTAGAGACCATCTTACTTAGAGAACACTAAAAACTACACAATTTGTACAACTCAAGAAAAAATTAATATGGCATAAAATGCAAAATTCTATAACTTTACCATAACTTAAATATTTTTTTGTTACATGTTCTATAAATATGAATTATTCACATGAGGTGATTATTATAGTCCTTGATTTGCAAGGAATAAAAAGAGGAGAGGATGTATTTGAATCATGTTTTCTTAAAAAGAGGAGAGGATGTATTTTTGAATCGTGTTTTCTTTTGGTCCAATGAAGTCGGGCATGAATAGGAACCTAGATCATGTAAATTAATGTTGTATCTTACTTTGAAATCCTTATGTCCTTAATATGTCCAAAATAAAGAGGTATATCACATTAAATTAGGTGGTTAACCACTAATATTGGTAATTGCACCCTAGTCTAATTGTGTATCCAAAACTAAAGATATAAAATTTGTATTTAGAACTTTGAATATAGAAAAAAAAGTTCATAAATTAGAACTAGGATGATGATGGACTACTAACTAACAACACGTGCACATGCAACTGAAGGTACAACCAAACAAGTATCTTTAAGATATTTCTTCATCGAGTGAGGAAATCTTAGGACAAATAGAGGGAAATGTGACTGCATCTAGTAGATATGATAAGCAAACAAGGACCAGAAGTGAAAAAGTCAGAATAAAATTTTGTATATGCATGAAATTTTTTCTTGCCGAATGAGGAACATGTTCTTATGATGATGAGAGAATAGGAGAAATAGAGGTTCCACTTAGGTATAAGCATCTGGTGAAACAATGGGTACCTAAGGAACTACCTCATATAGATGTTGACATCGTTGTCAACAATAGTACATATCACATTGCACCATCCTCCCTGCATGGCTTGGGGCTATTTTCCATGGATGGAATAATTTTAAAATACAATACAGTAACTGAATTGACGGACTATGTCGGACCATGTTACAATTATAACGATTGGATGCGGCTGGTCCGATACATGTGAAGTATGTAGAGATATGCACTTGCCACAAATTATATACAACTAATAAACAAGGAAAAAGATAATGGAGCAACTATCTATATTTATGGAAGGCCTAAAGCTTCCAGCAATATCGCAGGGTTTATAAAGAACACACGACCCGGGACAACAAACAAACAACCGAATTGCATATATGAGGGACATGAAGAGAATCGGGTAGTGTTGTGCACAATAAAAAAGTTAGCTCCAGGGGAAGAGTTATTAGTGGATTATCATTTGAATCGAATAGAAACATTGACTAATAGTGTGCAGGTTCTTATGCAACACCTCTTTAAGAAACCTCTACTTATTGCATTATATTTTGTTACTATCTTTAACATTGTTGTAAATATTATCTTTAACATTGTTTTTTTGTTATCATTAACAATGTTTTAAATATTTGGGGGTTCCAATTATATTATAATGTGGAAGGATGATCGTGGAAAAGGGACAGCTGTCGAACATGTAAATGATTATCAATTTCCACTTTCATTTTATGTTATTTTTACTATTTTCTTATATAATTTTATTGAAATAAAATTGTTTTTGTTGAAATTATGTGTAGTCCACAGACCATGTTGATAATTATTCCACCGACGAGGAGGGGTTTTATTCATCCATTGATCTGATGGTCTTAATAAAAAAAAAGATCATTAAAGCGAACAAGGAACTTGCTAGATTCTTAGATCATCCAGATCAAACTCCCGATGTCAAAGAAAAGATTAAGATACTTATGTCACAACTTAACACATATAAGGTAATGACCATAATTTAAAGTGTTTTTTTTTTAATCTACTCATATGTTCAATTATGATATTTTGTTCTTTAAGTTTTATATTATCTCACGAAAAAACATTTTCCTTTTTATAAAGTAATTTTTGGATTTTGTTCAGCCCGGTGCTGGTAGTAGTGGCACTACAGAGACGCTATAGAGTCCTGATGCGGGCGGTCATACAATTTCTAGAGTACTATTTACTTCTCCATCTTCCACACCTAATTTAGATAGGAGCCATGACACACACCACCAGACATCCACACCTCGATCAGAGTCTAGAGATGGTGGAAAAGATGAGGCTCATGGTGATGTGGTTGACATGGTTTCATTTCCTGGAGCTATCCGCATGACAAGCACAAGGACCCTTCTGTGCACGTTTTTGGTCGATGATAATGGAATTCCATTAAAACAATCAAGACTCCCAGGCAGTTTTAATTCATATTTTAATCATTTAATGTTGTCCTTCTCATACAAAAATCATCTAGATTATTAATTTTAAATTAATGATCATATTTTTTTGTGTGTAGGAAACGACCCTTTTTATAGGCACCTAGAGAGCAAGGCCTTGATGATTTTTGGGGAAACCTTACGCATGAGGTGGAATTTCCATAATTCTAACCTCAAAAAGGAACTTATGGATTGTCTTGAAGGCCTCTTTGGAGTAGACACATTCAATATAAAAGAGGTCACCTCTGCGGCGGGTGAATATTTAAAATATACGTGGGATGTTTATAAATGAATCTTGGTAAGAAATCCCAAGTATGAGTGTCCTCCCTCAATTCCAGAGAGTGAGTGGAAGGTGATCATTGATGATACAAAAGAGAATATTTTGAAAAAATCAGGAGAACAAATAACTGGTGCACCAAAGTAAATTACAATTTTTGATTTCAATACCATATTTATTTTTCTTTAGATCTAAATAAAAGTGTGGTTATATATAACATACTTGAAAATTTTGATGATAGGTTGTTTGACACTTCAAAGGAAACCAAAGCAAGGATTTCCAAACATGACCAACATAAGCTAGGCCAGGGTGGCTACTCGAGGTTACAATCATGAATCATAAGTACTCAAACATCTTAAGAATATTATTTGTAGCACCTTACAAATTTCAGGTAATTGGAGCCAAAAACATTAAAAAACCATACCCTTATGCAATGCAGGGCGACGAATTCGAAACTGAAACCACGGAGGAAGACCTTCAACTTGGTTACAAGTACATTTATAATGTAATGCCCCCCACCTCTTAGAGAGGTGATGAGGCGACTCAGTGGCCTAGGCACCCCCACTAGGTCATAGTCTCACACTGAAGGGGGAGAAGTCAAGAAGTTAAAAGTTATATTTTTAAGTTGACTTAAGAAAGGGAAAGGATAAAGGAGTAATAGATAACTCAATAGAAGAATAGAAGATTAACCCTGGGAGTTAACCTAACTCAACAGAGAATTAGAAGGAAAAGTATAAGTAAGAGGCTGGGGTGCACCTATTACTCATTCTGGTTTTGGATTAGCATTGGCTATTTCTCTTGAGCATTCATTTTGGGGGTTTTGCTGTACAAACCCTTGTGAGCAACTCAGTGGTGAAATATCCACTCACCTTGTTCCACAGCTTGGTCTCGGGGATGAAAGACTCCTCCAGGCCATTCTAGTCACAGCCCATCTCCATCTAGCACTTCAGAAGGGGCAGAAACATCAGTTTGAGGTATTTTCTAGAGGGTTATCATCATTCTACATTTGTCTGTAGATTGGGATGTCTCGGAGCCATAGGGGACATCCTGTGATTCAGTAAAACTCAGATCTAGGGAGATCTGCCTAAGATCTGAGCCCGAAAATTCTCCCACGGGGTTCTCATAGCCCGATCTATATTCTTGGAGAGTTTCAGAGCATTTGGAGGCCTCCTTCATCAGGGCCGAACCTTCTAGGGTTTCAGTCATATAGTGGGGCACACCATTCAGTGGAGATTTCAGATCTACAACGATTGAGAGGGATCTTGGAGATTTGGGCACCTGGGTTGTTCTTACCATCACCCGATCTATATTCTTGGAGAGTTTCAGATCATTTGGAAATCTCCTTCATTAGGGTCAAACCAGCTAGGGTTTTAGTCATCCAATGGGGCACACCATTCAATGGAGAATTAATATCTATGGAGTTTGAGAGTGGATTTGGGAATTTGGACATCTGGGTTTTCCTTGCAGTTGCCCGATCTATCATTTGGCATATTTCTCGAGACGATTGGACACTTTTGGTAGCAAGGAAGAATTATTTAGGGCTTCAACATTCTAGTAGGACGTGGCACTTTTCAACTTGGAGGTTGAGCATTAGTGCGGCTCAGATCTACTTGATTTAGTTTTCATTGTATATCCAGCCTTTGGAGGCTCATTTTGTATTGTCGGGAGCATTTTGTAGCAGCTCATATCTATTGCTTGTATGGCCATATGAGGTTTATGCCATATTGGCCATCTATTGTATTGATCTTACATTGCTCATAATAAAAAGGTCAGATCTTTGGTTGTGCTTCTACATCTTGAATATATTGTGATCTCCATGTGTTGATGAATCTTGTATGCACTTAAAAACTCAATAAAGTAGTAGTAGTTAGTGATTCCAAGAAAGAATTTGGCTTGGGATCATTACAGTGGTATCAGAGCCTCGATCCTCCAAACCTGTGGAGAGATCAGTGCATGCAGAAGTACAGGGGAATTGCCATGGGTCGAAGGAAGATAAGAAACAATAAAACAGAGGTAGAAATAGAAGGGTCAGGAGACGACCATGAGCCTCAGGGCTTGGCTCTCTTAGTAACTGAATTTGGTAAGTTCCCACAAAACATGAACCGCACAGAAAGCACATTGGTCCGACAGTTGGATGAGTATCAGGAAACCAACAGAAGGGGACAGGTCGAAATCTCTAAAACCTTGAAGAAAGTTGATGAGAATGTACAGAAAATGAATGAGAACCAAACTAGGATAATTGACCTTCTAATGCAAGTAACCCATCAAGGAAAAGATCCTGATACATATGGGAATAAGGAGGCTGGAGGGTCCGGTGGAACCCATGAGGAAGGCAGATATAACCTAGAGAAAGCACCAGGATCTGAAGGAAGTCTTGGAGGTGGCATGTTCCATGGGTAGATGGGTAGCACGACCAATCATAGGCCATATGTGCCAGTGTTCACAGATGAACCGCTAGGCCAACACTCAGGTATCAGAGCTAACCCCAGACCATACATGCCCACATTTACAGATGAGCAAGAGCAACATGAACATGTTGAAGATTTTGTGGCACAATTAGCTAAGAGTACCAGGGAATACTACAGCTTGGATATGAAAGTTCAAAGACAAATGTCCCTAGACCAGTATTGTCAACTCAGGTTCAAAAACCAGCCTAGGACGAACCATAGGGGCAGCTTTAAGTTTGAGTGAAGGGCAGGGAAGATAGAGATTCCATACTTTGATGGTACGGCTAAGATGACAGCACAAGCATGGGTGCAGAAGCTGGATACTTACCTGCAGCTTAATCCCATGAGAGAGATGGAGGCCATCAAGTTTGCCACTATGTACTTGGATGGAAAAGCCCATGACTGGTGGTACCATGGGCTCACAACACTCGGCCACAACCAGATTGTATCCTATATAGAATTCACTCAGAGGCTCATTGATAGATTTGATCTAGGATATCCCGAGTTACATTTCTAGGAGCTCACCCAACTCAAGAAAACAGGTACAGCTGAGGCATACATTGATGATTTCCAAAGGTTGGCAGTGATGGTACAAGATATGTCCCCAACCAGGCTCATGATGCTCTTTACAGAAGGATTGATGGAACCCTTGAAGGGTTGGGTTAAGGCCTTCAAGCCTACAAGCCTACAGGAAGCCATTTGGAAGACAAGGGATCTGGGTCCAGCTGCTAAACCAAAATTCATACCCAGACCACCTCTTAACAGTGGTGGAAGAGATCAAAGGCCTCCAACAAACCAGGGAGGACGTGACCCTAAGGGTTATGA
>ML811596.1:0-55326 GCA_009831015.1 Picea engelmannii | reverse complement strand
ATATTTTTAAGTTGACTTAAGAAAGGGAAAGGATAAAGTAGTAATAGATAACTCAACAGAAGAATAGAAGATTAACCCTAGGAGTTAACCTAACTCAACAGAGAATTAGAGGGAAAATTATAAGTAAGAGGTTGGGGTGCACCTATTACTCATTCTAGTTTTGGATTAGCATTGGCTATTGTTCTTGAGCATTCAGTTTGGGGGTTTTTCTATACAAACTCTTGTGAGCAACTCAGTGGTGAAATATCCACTCACCTTGTTCCATAGCTTGGTCTCAGGGATGAAAGACTCCTCCACACCATTCTAGTCCCAACCCATCTCCATCTAGCACTTCAGAAGGGGCAGGAACATCAGTTTGAGGGATTTTCTAGAGGGTTATCATCATTCTACATTTGTCTGCAGATTGGGATGTCTCGGAGCCATAGGGGACATCCCGTGATTCAGTAAAACTCAGATCTAGGGAGATCTGCTTGAGATCTGAGCCCGAAACTTCTCCCACAGGGTTCTCATAGCCCGATCTATATTCTTGGAGAGTTTCAGAGAATTTGGAGGCCTCCTTCATCAGGGCCGAACCTTCTAGGGTTTCAGTCATCCAGTGGGGCGAACCATTCAGTGGAGATTTCAGATCTACAATGATTGAGAGGGATCTTGGAGATTCGGGCACCTGGGTTGTTCTTACCATCACACGATCTATATTCTTGGAGAGTTTCAGATCATTTGGAGATCTCCTTCATCAGGGTCAAACCAACTAGGGTTTCAGTCATCTAGTGGGGCACACCATTCAATGGAGAATTCAAATCTACGGAGTTTGAGAGTGGATTTGGGAATTTGGACATCTGGGTTTTCCTTGCAGTTGCTCGATCTATCATTTGGCATATTTCTCAAGATGATTGGACACTTTTGGTAGTAGGGCAAAATTATTCAGGGCTTCAGCATTCTAGCAGGACGTGGCACTTTTCAACTTGGAGGTTGAGCATTAGTGCAGCTTAGATCTACTTGATTTAGTCTTCATTGTATATCCAGCCTTTGGAGGCTCATTTTGTATTGTCGAGAGCATTTTGTAGTAGCTCATATCTATTGCTTGTATGGCCATCTGAGGTTTATGCCATATCGACCATCTATTTTATTGATCTTACATTGCTCATAATAAAAAGGTCAGATCTTTGGTTGTGCTTCTACATCTTGAATATATTGTGATCTCCATGTGTTGATGAATCTTGTATGCACTTAAAAACTCAATAAATTAGTAGTAGTTAGTGATTCCAAGAAAGAATTTGGCTTGGGATCATTACATATAAATCCGTGGTTGATCGTAGGAAAAGCATGGGGAAGACCCCAAGATCCAATTTGTGGGATAAGGTAAATAAAAATCGGTCCACATTAACTTTTCATTACTTATAAAATACGTAAATGTTTCATATAATCCATAATTTAATGACTTAATTTGTTTTAATCAGGGGAGAAACACTATCAACTAAACCATTAATATTGGACAACAAAGCGTTGTTAGTGCAATGCAGCCATAAGATCATGATGCTCCCTAGAATCCCCATTCCAGTGAGGTGCATCCCCAATATGTTCCTATGACTGAGGTCCATGCCGTTAAAATGTCTATATATTAATCATATACTTAATAATTATGTACTTATAATTTTTGTACTTATAAATTTTTACGTTTCAATGGAAGAGAATGTCATGGTTGATCCTCTTCGACCTGAAGATCAGGTGAATAGGACAACATCCATTCCAACAGTGTCGACTAGAGGACCAGGTAAATAATTACGTTGCAAAGTTTTTTTTTAATATTAATGAACTACTTCAATGATATTTAAAAATTGGCCATATAAATTTAATATTTTTTATTTTTGTAGGCGATGGCCCTTCACAGCAGCATCCACGCTGTGGGTACAAGACCAGATGTACTCGATGTGAAAGGAATAAAACAACATCAATATTGAGCTAGCACATTGTGTTGTATTGTATTTGAGGAGGCTCTTCACCTATAAAAGGAAGAGTCCTCCCTCATTTAAAACCATTGGATATTAATGAGAAACTTGTCTTAATATTTGTTTGAAAAACTATTTCTTTTCTTTGTTAATGTTTAGTCATTTTAAAGGTTTGTATAAGCACTTATAAAATCTTTTGTGGAATAAAAAGTCTGCTAGAAGGACAAAGAATTAAGGGTGAAATGCTCCACTTGGGAGGGTTCTCAAGGTAAGTTCTCTAACCTTACCCCTTTGATCATTGAAGTTATTGTTCATGCATTAAGGTAGGATGTTTGATGGCTCTATCCTTTTTCTTGGCCAACCTTTCAGATCACCTTGATAGTAATAGGAAAGGTTTTCATAATGTGGTATCCTTAATGTAGATTGCATTGAGCCTCATTGACTTATATTAGTTCAAATCATGCTAACTAGTTCTCAAAGAAACATATATATGTTGATCACAAGAGGGTTTGAAAATTGTTTTTAATTTAAGTAGAAATTGATCACTTTTATGGATGCCCTAATGCATACTTTCCTTGGAATGGTTGAAATCAATACAACATAACTAGGGTTGAAAATAAATTTTATTGCAACATTTTGAAGGAGTGTTGTTCTAGGTTATTATAAAATATCATTGGATGTATTGGAAGGTCCAACAACCTCATTCAAGTGAAATCGTTACATGTTCTTTTATTGTTGTTCTAGGATTTTTCTAGTATTCCTTTTTCTACAGAGATTTATTGTTATGCGGGGCTATTTGTAACCCTCCTCTTTTTCCAATGTTTTGAGCATTTCATTATATGCATTTCCATAGGTCTCCAAACGACTTTGAAGAGAGATAAATTACCTAGTTTCAAGCCTTGACATTACCTCCTATGTGTTATCCAAAACTCTATCCAGGATTGTCATAAAACTGCAGAAGTATTCCACTGTCAATGGTGATTAAAGTGTTGATGTCTTGCAATGTTTTTATGACACCTCTTTTTCCACATCCCAAAGAAGCCAAACTATGTTAAGGAATTCCAAAGGACCTTGTAATTAGTCCAATTGTTGCCTCCTTTCAATATTGTATTAAGGCTTGTTAACCATATTTTGTTGTGGTGTTTGCATGTCTTTTGGCTTGGTTGGTTGACCAAGATACATTCCTACCCTAACCACCCCAAACAATCTACCCAAAAAGTGCAACATTTATATTGTTTTCTAGTTGAGAGGGTCGATTCATGCTACATTCATGGTTCCAAAAAAATGATCTATATTGTATGATGAGAAACAAATTAATTTTAGAGTGTTGATGAATGAATGATAAGTTTGGTTAATGATATATTTTTTGTGCCTTGACATATAATAATGAAATTTTCTAATCTGGTAGCATTGTATTTCTTCTAAAGTTATTACATTCAGATCATTGCCTTATTCTCTCTTTACAATAGTGACACTTCATCTGTTTCATGGCATATACTCATTGAATGGATGCAAAATTATATTGGTTATGAATTTGTTACAATGATTCTCTATTTCATTGATATCATAAAGACCCAATTTCATGCTTAAATGTTTCATAAGTACTTGTTCATGCTTCACTTCTTGCACATATGAAATTTGCTAAATGACGACTATCTTGTGAATGAATATGTACTTTTTACTTAGAAAGTTTCACCTTGAACATTGTATATTGTTTCATCACTAATTATGAGTAATGGTGAATTGGTGTGTTGTGCTTAATAAAGTAAGTGTTTTCCTTCCAAGAATTCATTGAGCATTTTATTCTCTTACTTTTCTTGAAGCATCAGTTTAGAGAAGTCAAACAAAGTCCTTGTCCTCACCTGTCTAGAAATGCAATGATATGACTTAGCATTAGCCCTACTTATGTTAGAAACCCTCCTTATGTTAGAAACCATGGATTTCCCAACTAGATTCCCACAAACTTTGGACTTAGAATGATATTTCTAAATATTCTCAATAAATGGAATGGCCCTTAATTTTAAAGATTCCCACAAGATTTGGAATGTGGTTAATATTTAAATATTAATAAAACCAACTGTGATGAAAATCCATGAATGCATCTAGATACAAACCTTCTTAGGGAGCCATAAAAATCCTAAAAATTTCGAGTAGAATAGAGAAGCCTTTGTTTTTCAATGCCTCTCGTGATGAGATTAGACAACCTTACAACTTATATGTTTAGTAAAGATCACACATATAAGTATATTTGATATGTATATGTTATCTATTTTAATAACATATACATATCAAATATATATTTTTACATATATATCTTTTGGTCGACTCATTGAATTTCTACTTCGCCAAACATTCATCAAAATATGTTCTTTTCACTATGTTAAGGGACTCTACAACTAGAACTTGTCTTTATTGGACAATACATATTCTCTAGATTTCTTAGTATAACCATAAAAGACCCAATTTAATGGAGCATTCTTCCTCCTAGGTTAATGCCCCCTTGAATGTGAAAATAAGACCTTCAGATAATTCTTTCAACAAAAGGCATTCTCTATTCTAGCATACTTGAATTTTTGAATATAGATGAGGGCCTATTGAGATGAATTTATAGACTAACTATAAATATCTGAGGGTAACTCTTGATTGGATGTGACACTCCATATTTGTACTCTTGAAATCAAAACTAGATGGTGCTTGATCACATGCGGAGCGATCTACCCATACCTTATTTACTTTAGAGAATTTCCCTTTGTGAAATATTTTCAAGAATAAAATTAACTTCATAGCCTATAATATTATTCCAATACATGCCCCCTTTCTTCAAAAATAAAATATTATTTTGTTTGCTCAAAAATACAATTTTAATTTTTTTTTTTAAAAAATCGTTTTCGTCGCAATTTCGACACACTATAGAAATCCTGCGACGATTTTTCTATACAAACCATGAAAGTGTTTGTATTAATTGCGAAGAACCATAGAAATCCTACAACGACTAGAACAAATCCTGCAATGAATTTTCTATACAAATCACGACAATTTTCGTCTCAGTTGCGATGAATGATACATATTTTGCGATGAACTTGCTATACAAACCACGCAAATTGTGTATTTTTTTCGTCGCAATATTCCCTATGTTCGTCACAAATGCGACGAACTCTTTGAAATCTAATTTGTTGCAATTTTTTTATCTTATTTTGCCTATATTCTCTAGTGTGCAACGATTTCCCTACTGTGTCACTCTTTCGACAAATTCTTTACTTAGTCGTATTGGTGACGACATTTCTTTTTTTGTCGCAATTGTGAAAACATACCTACTGTTGTCGCTATTGTGATGTCAATCAAGGTTCGTCACATGTGCCATGTCACATGAAAAAACATTTGTGAGACTCAAGATTCGTCGCAATATCCACAACATAATGTCGCAAGAGCGTCGAAATAGGCGTCGCAAAATGACCCAAATTTTCTAGTGATAAATAGAAGGCCACCACCAAAGTGCAGGATGTTGGATCAGATTCCGAGGATGAAACTAAGATTACAACTATGGGAATAAAAGGTAAATATTTTTTTGCAAGTTCAGTTCGCGTACTTCTTCTGCAAAGTCTAAAGTAATCCTTGATGGAAGGAAAATAAATGAACTATTTCATTTACGAGTTATATCAAAGCACACTAGATTGATACACTTGTTGATAGTGGATCACAAGTGAATCTTATTTCATAGTAGGTTGTTCAGAAGTTGGGATTAGAAACTAGGCCTCATCCAAGATCATATCCTTTGGGTTGGATTTGTGATAATGCTCAGGTATAGGTAACTAAGCAGTGCAAGTTATGGTTCACGATCACATCCAGTTTCATTGATGAGGTAGAGTTAGATGTGGTTCCACTTGACATTTGCAAGATGGTTTTGGGAAGTCCATACTTGTATGATAGGAAGGACATGTTCTATAGGGGATATAATAAGTATCATATTTTCAAGGATTGGATTGATTTCATTGTGCGAGATCATCGGATGAAGAAGAATTTCAAAGTTGTCACTATAGGGAACATGCTAGCTAATGTTAGTATCTAGGATACATATTTATAGCCTATGGTTGAAAGCAGAACATGTATTTTGGTTGATGTTGTTCCTATTAATAAGGGAAGATATGTTGATGGTTCCTTCTCTTTCGCATCTGTGTATTCAGTATTATTGTTCAATTGATTACTAATCAGTGGAATAGGGTTGGCTACTACAACAATGAATGAAAGAGTTTGTGAATTTAATGGAATGGTTAACTTGGTCGACAGTGTTGTTTCAATAGTCATTATAGTTGTGATGAGTTAGGTGCTTGTTATCCAAGTAGGATAGATGAATGATACTAGAAAAGTGAGGCGAAAGCATTCTCACTTCACTTATGAATAATTCATACTTTTGGAGGTCCAAAATTTCTCTAGTGGGGGTGTGATAGAGGAGGATCTAAGGAAATATCATAGAGGTCTAGAAGGATTTGAAATGCTCATAGAGGTCCCAGGGAGTCTAGAAATGATAAAAAATAATATTCTTCAAATCACCTCAAAAAATCCATCAATGCGTAGAGCTCAACGAAATATTTCCAACAACACAAAGTTTACCTCAAACAAATTTCTTATGCAAAAGTTATGAGCGGTCAAAGTTCAGGTCAAACAATCAAAGGTGAAAGTACATGGGGAAAAAAAGAGGTGACATGTGTCACCACTGCAAGGGTGACACATGGTAAATGGTTATTGGCAACTAATTAGGAATATTGTACCTCTAGGTGGACGAATTACAGGTTGACAAGTGGTCCAATAATTCATTGACAAGTGACATTGGAGAGACAATGAGAGGCTCCCACATGGAATCCTTCCATTGGCCTATATTGAAAAGGCTAAGTAAAATTTTGGGAATGGACGAGGGTTCAACCCCTGACCTCCCAAAGGCTTAATATATCCCCCACAACCAAAATGCCATGCAATAGTTCTTAACCACTATATGACACACATTTTATTTGAATTTAAGCTAAGGTTTAAATGGATGGCTAAAGAGCCGAGGGCCTAAGCCCTCGACCCTTATCCCCTGGTTTATATATATTAACATATTACCCACACCTCACTTGTGAACAGGATTAATAATATGTTACGGGGGATTTTTTGTATAACAAATATATTAACGTATATATGGTTTAAAAACCATATACTATATATAGAATATGAAACCATATATTAAACCAACAAACAAATGAATATGCCGACAAGGATAGGTTCATGAGGAATATAACCCATGACCTTTGCCAATTTATCCAACGAACTAACCATTATGCCAACCGATTCATATGTTATCTAATCCTCACCAATTTTAGAATTAAGTTGCATGAATTGTGGATAGGTGGTTTTAGGACCAAGCCTATTTAATGGGTGTGGATCACAATGTACACACACTTCAAGACAACACACATTCCAATGTGCATAGATTCCAATGCAGGCACAGATCCAGAGGTATAGATTGCAATTTTTTGCATGGTAAATTTATATGTTGCATGGAAAAGAATGCCATAGGGTATATTTTCCACACCTATGCAAGTTTACACTCGTTGGATTCATTTTTCCACAAGGATAATGAATTTGAAGTATGTTTTGTGATCATAGGCCATTTGTAAAATTATTATCTCAGTTTGTCATGTATGAGACCCATAGTCTTGTTATATGTGTAAAAAGGGTTTTTTCAACCCCTATTCAAAATTTGGCCAACTTATACTCAGATTTCTCATAATTTTGCAAGGATTTCAATGGTAAACTTTGTTTATGCATATGAGCAGTGGATGTTCAAAGTGTCTTCAAAATTGGCTTTTTATGCGCCATATTGTAATGTAATTTGGTATTTTGAGATGATGGAGAATAGTCATGCTATATAAAGGGACTTTGAAGATGAAGTGACATGTGTCCTCCATATATGTAATTTAAGTTATTTTATTTTTTGATGTATTGTCTCATTATTATTCAAGTAATTCATCAATATTAATGAAGTTTATGGACAAATAAGCATATTCACATGTGTTTTTGAAAATAGTCAAGTGATATTCATTTACTGAATCTAGTCAGATGTTTATGTTTATTTAAGAATCAATTTTACATCTAAGTATTTTTGAATCAAGCAGCTAGAGGGATATGTTCAAGATCCATCATTAGTTTGCAGGTTGAGGAAGTCATTGTATATACTTAAGAAAGTACCTTGGGCATGGTATGCTAAAATGGACTCGTATCTTCTCTCTAGACGTTTTCTTGTATGTAGATCATATGCTAGTATGCATATGATGAGGAAAACATATTCACTTCTAATGATAGTTCTATATGTATATGATGTACTCATCACAGGGAGCTCAACCTCCTCCATTGTTGTAGTGAAGACCACTTTGCATGACAAGTTTTTTGTGATAGATATGGGATTGTTACATTAGTTTCTTGGTCTTGAAATACGCCAGAATGATTCAAGAATCAAGATGTCTCAGTCCAATGATTCCAAAGATATACTTGATAGATTTCACATAACAGATTGCAAGCCATCTCCAACACCCTTTCAGTTAGGGGTTAGACTAGAGGATGACAGTGAATCACCTTTGGTTGGTTGTACTAGATATCGACAGTTGGTGGGGATTCTTCTCTACCTTACACACTCTTGACCAAACATCTCTTATGTAGTTGGATCAATTTCCAAGTACATACAGGAGCCTCGTGAGCTTCATTGGAAGGAAACAAAGAGGATTCTCAAATATGTCAAGGGGAATACTGTTATAGAAAAAATTGCTACACCTATGCATTTGTGACTTGGCCTTACCCTTTTCCTAGGTTGTTAAGTAAAATCCCAATCGTTCCTCATCAAGTCATCTAAAAAACTTGACATTTGTTAATATCTACAGGTTTACCTTATGAAACATGAAGACATTCACACCTTGCAAGCTTCCAGCCCGCAGATTCCCTCAAAAATCATGAAAAATAAAATGACTCTGATTTTTCAGGTGGGTTTTTTGGTTGTCTCATCTCCCAACATCCCCATGCCTGTACAAAACGTATTCCATCTTCCCTAACCCCTTGGGGAAGATATAAAAGCACCAATGAGGGATAAAATGAGGACAAATATTTTGGTGCAAGGTTATGCTATTGAAATCTAGCAAGCTTCCCTATTCCTTTTATCCTGTAAGTATAATCCCCCAACCTGGAAACTCCTTTTTGAGTGTTTCTTCCTTCTTATATAGTCATAAGGTGTCTCTTTATATTTATTAGTCTATTCAAGGAAGAGCCTCATAGTTGAGTAGATTCTTGAAGGATCTATGGAGGAACCTGGGTGGTTGGCTCTGAAGCAGTACCAAAAGCAAGTCAAGTTGTAACGAAATTTTATATTTGGTGTTAATAGAAGAGTTCTCTTTCCCTCCAATTCGATGTTCATTGCAATATTGTATGTTGTCACTTTTATACTTGCTTTGGATATAGCACATGATATATATTCTACTTGATTACGTAACTACCTCAATGTATCATTTGTCTTAATTTCATTTTGCAGTCTCATTATGATAAAGCTCAGGAGTGCTTATAAAAGAAAGAGTAGGGATCGACATTGAACGAATGGTTTAAGGTCCACAGTTTCTCCTTCTCTCTTTCCCTACTCTCTTCTAGTGAAAAGTAGTTATTTTTTAGTTTTCATATTTGTTTGTGAGGGAATACTTCAGTATTCTCAATATGATCTCAAATTGTTGTGACTTGACCCAAATCACAGAGGAAATATCCTGTCAACAGAATTTGTGACCATACTAGGGATTCTCCTAGTTTGGGCCAATTGTAGGTTTCCTTGTGTGTCCTTTTTTTACCTTTGTGATTTTTCCTGTTTTCCAAGCTTTGTCGAAAAGCTCTTATTATCTGGAAAAGTTTCTATAAGTTTCTAGGATTCTCCCTATTGAAATTCCTTTTTATTTTTCCAATTTTATAGAGTTATCCACGTTTTTATGTTATATCAGCCATGGATACCCACACTTTTACTGTGTATGACCTATGGATATCCACGAGTCTTAGTTCAGACAGTCACAAACCTGTGTGAATTTTTTGAAACAAATTATTTCTTCAATTTCTGGGATATTTATGGGTTTCTCCAAGTTATCATGGGCTTCCTGAGTTTGTGATTGCTTTGTCTTACTATGTATGAGCTTGTGAAAACCTCCAGATTAGAAAATATCTTTCTCTTGGCTTCCCAATGTTCTTGGCTTGCTTTTAAATAGGATTTTAAAGAGAAATGATTTGCATTTTGAAAAAAAATCCCTCTCATTATCGGGGGGAAATGAATTGTGTATTATACAATTTCTTTTAGCATCTTTTGTTAGTTTTTCTTTCATGGAAAGAAAAAAAAAAAAAATCTTTTAGTTAGGTCACTTTATTTTTTTGCATCGTTTTGCATTCTTGTTTGAAAAAGAAAAATATATTAGCATAGGTTTATGTTTTCTTCTCATCTGGAAAGAATTTTAAAAGAAAAGTAAGAAATAAAATCCTTTTGTTTGCCTCTTTTTCATTTTGCATAAGAAAAGGAAAACATTTTCATTTTAAGGTTTGAAGGTTTGTTCATGCATCTTATTTTTGAAGCTCTTTTTCAGTGAATAATTAGTGTAAATATTTCTTTTCCACTATTCTTATAAGTTTTATTTTTGTAAGAGTCTCCAACAACATCAATTGCACCTCCATACCCCTTGAGTAAAAACAACCTCTAAAGAGAACACTAAACTTAAAATGTACTAGACTTTGTTTCTAGGGTTCACAAACAAGTTTAGGGTTAGGATCTTGGATTAGGATTAGAGAGATAACTCACCAAGGCCATTGAAAAACATAGGACTCTGAGCTAGGGAGAGTCTCAAATACAATTGTCGTATAAGTATATTTGGGAGCCTCCTCTAACATGTTATCTAAAAACAATGTCGCGTGAAGGAGAACCGAGGATATTTACCCTCCAAAGCTTGACTAAGCGTATTGGAGAGATCATGTATTGGGGGTTTTTCTAATGCCTTTATGTCCATGAGAGGAAATGCTTTTGAAGCTTCAAGATTTGTTACCCTACCCATACATTTGATCCCGATTTTCGATTGTGCCCACTAGATCCTGACTGAGTTGGTAACCTTAGTGGATTTTACTATGGATATCATAGGTTACTACAGATGCTTGTCGTGGTACCTGGGGCCGATTTTGTATCACACTTTTCAGTAATGATGGAGGGTTCCCCATGAAGCATGGGTACTTGAACCATATTAGGCTAGTTAGTGGAGTTTGGGGTAACTATTTCTCACTCCTTCATTCTTTGGTCCATGGGACTTGATCAACATGTGCCTTCATCTCAAAGGTCCCTTTCCATGCTTTGATTTCTTTGGACTGAGGACCTCATCTAATTGGGATGAATATTTGGAAAGTTTGTCTACTTGCGATGTTTCTCTTAAGGATTTTTATTGGATTACTTCTTTGTGTAGTTTTCCTTAGGTTGTTTCATTATCACCACTTTTGGATCATTGATTCAAGGTGGTTAACCAACTACTTCAATGGTCGGGAAGGACCCCTGGTTTTTATCTTGAAATCATGAAGCCACCTCTTAGAAGGCATGGGTTTTTATACCACTGATTCATCATAATCATTGCATGATACTTTTATGGACATGAAAAATCCTACAAGAGACGAACCTATGTATAATAATGATATGGACAAAGTTCATGAGGCTACCAACCAAGGGACCCCTTCCCAAGGGGTTTCTTGTTCTTTTCCTTTCTTTGTAGAGGTTGGTACCCCATTGAAGGCCACTTTCAACATTACTGGGTTGAATGTAGGACTGTTGGTTTGATTGTGGACCACTCCAAATGTCCCAAATTATCTTGATGTTTCTCATATAAGAACCTTATGTCCAAGGAATCATACATATTTTGATACTTCACCTTTTTCATCTATAAAGTTTACTTCTCCTCCTCCTCCCCCTTCTAGTGAAAGTATTGCTACTAGTAACCAAAAGTCTAAGAAGAAAATGAATAGGAAGGGTAGGACGAAGAAGTCATGAACCCCTACTAGTCATGTTGGATACCTGTCACCAGCGTCTCCAAGTCATGTTGGAGGAAAGCGACCAATCTCTGCTAGTCATGTTGGAAGCACAAGTCCAGTCACTGTGAATCATATTAGAAGCAAGTCACTAGCCTATGTGTGTCATGTTGGATATAGGTCATTAACCTATGCAAGTCATGTTGAAGACCAGCACTCAACCTCTGCAATTCATGCTTGGGGAACAAGCCTAGTCCCTCAGAGTTATACTGGAGTTCAAAAACTAGCCTCTACTAGTCATGTTGGAAACACAAAACCAACCTATTCTAGTCATGTCAGAGATTTTTAAACAACCTCTCCGAGTCATGTTGAAGACAAAAAACTAGTCTCTATGAGTCATGCTGGGAGAAAAATTCCAGTCACTACTAGTCATACTGGCATCGATTCACCAAACTCTACATGTCATGTTGGATTCTTGTCACCAACCTCTTCTAGTCACGTTGGAGATGTGCAACCAACCTCTTCTAGTCATGTTGGGGGAATCCCATTGGCCATTGCAAGTCATGCTAGGGGAATCCCACCGACTGCTCCAAGTCATGTTGGGGGCATTGATACTATTGATAATCCTATATGTATAGGACGTAATCCCAAGTTCCCTTGTAATATTTGCAAAGGATATCACCTTACTCATTTTTTCCCTGGTATTTCCATGGTACAAGAAGAATGGTCCTTGTCTAAAGGACCTTCTAGTTTTGAGTCATTTTTGGTTTCCCATGATTCTAATCAATCTTTGCTTGACAAAGTGGTCATGCCGACATAATATTCAGTCCCCACCACTCTTGTTTTGGGGGGATGATGTGTCTATTAACCATGTTTTCATGCATATTATTCAACTAGTGGTTGAGGAAGTGGTCGCGCTGATGCAATCTTTGGTCTATCCCACTCTTATCTTGGATAGTGACAAGTCCATGGAGGTTGTCTCATCGATGTGATCTTTAGTTGATCCCACTCCTATTTTGGGGAGTGATTTTTCTTTTGACTATGTCCTTAGAATTTCTAGTTTGGTGCCTTCTGAAGAAGGGGGAATTCTACTCTCTTTGAGTGTGCTCCCTCCAAGTCCTAGGATTATTTCCTTTGATTGGAATGATCTTGTAGAGCCTCTCTTTCCTTATTCTGCACCCTTCTAGAGAATGGTTGGAATTAATAAATTAGGCATTTGATGAACTATTTTAGATGAAGGATCCTCTGCAATTCTTTTATCATCCTCGACTTGGAAAGCTTTGGGTTCTCCTACATTCATGTCAGCTACTAGTGAGTTGTTGGATTTTTAAAGAAGACCTAGTGAATGTCTAGGGATTCTTCCTCAGTTTCCTATCATGTTAGGTGGGAATACTATCCTAGTTGATCTATTAGTGGTGCTAGGTCCTTTAGACTTTAATTTTCTTCTTGGGAATGATTATGTGTATGCAATGAATGTTGTGGTGTCTACTCTCTTTTGTGTGATGCATTTGCCTCACAATGGAAGAATTTTCAATATTTATCAACTTCCATTTGATAATAACCATCCTGGTTTGACTTTACCTTAGGTTTCTCCTTTGTGTCTTCCCAGTCCTCCAGTAGACTCTTCCCCTCCATAGGTGAATTATATTGAGTATTATCCTCAATGTTCAATTTCTCCTGATAAGGATCATTCACAGTTATGTTCACCTTCTTGAGACAAGGTCTCAACAATTGATCATGTTTTTTATTCGATGGGGGACATGGGACCCCTTACTACCCCCTATTAGAGCGATTAATTTGGAGTTTCCTCTAGAGTCCTATCTTGATGTTTGTAAGACATTGAGCCGTGGTATTTTTGAGTTGTCAGACTCTAGTTTCATGGATGTTGAGTTTCCTTCAGACGAGGCCATCCTTGAAGCTATGATGATGGATCTTTGACCTCCTCCTCAACTACAAGATTTATAGGTTTGTGACCAAAAGATCGCTTTGCATGAGCCTAGAAATGGGATTTTCCTAGAGAACTACTTTTCACAAGTTGCAATGTTGTGCATTCCTCTATACATATTGTACTTTTAAGGTTTCTTATTTTCAAGTTATATATCCCTTAATACTTGTCTTTATTAGAGGTTTCTATATTAGACTTATTAACTTATGGGTAAGTTTTTTTGGTCTTATATGAAAGACTTTGGAGAAATTTTTCTTTGGTATCTTTCTATTCCATGTTGATCCATTCTTATAGTTCATGATCTCGAAACTGGCATATAGGTGAGATTTTCCCCTTCATAAACTTTTTCATTATTTGTTTCTTGTTTAATTTTTTCTTAGGATAGACCCCATCGTGTTGTGACACAAAACATTATCTATTGTATATAAGTTTCATAATTCATGTGGTAAAGACTACCTTCCATGGGCATCCTAGTTTAGAATCCCTTTGCATTCTAGAGCCTATGCTGCAAGATCTATGTTAGGCTTGGGAGTCCTATTTAGTCCCACCATGAAATTGTGTATGAACTTCATTCTTCTTACTCAATATTCTTCTGGATATTACCTACAAGACTCCCTCTATTATGGAGTCTTAGTTAAGCTCTTTTAAGACTCCTTAAAATTGAAAATATTGTCGAGTAACCTTGTTTCTTTCACACTCATTAAATGGATATGAAAGAAGGTCTATTCGAAACAAGTTTACCCCTTTTTCAGATCGACTAGAGTAATTACAAAACATGTATACTCTAGTCTACTGACTATAAGAGTTCTCCTCCATTTCCTTTTACACTTTTTGGGCTCTATGAGACTAAATTTACGAAAAAGGACATTGGAGTTTCAGTTAATCTCTTTTCAAACTCCTTAAACATTAAAAGATGGTTGAATGAACTTCTTTATTTCACACTCATAAAATGGATTTGAAAGGACGTATTTTTAGTATAAGTTTAAACCTTTTCTGGACCAAACAAACTATTTATGAAAAATGAATACTCTAGTCAAACATTTACTAGAAGAGTTCTCCTTCGTATTATTTTACTCTTTTTTGGGCCCTGGAGACTAAACTTATGAAAAATACCACCATGGGAGGTTTACTTCCTAAATTTGAGATGTAACTACATTACATATTGACCGCTCGCGCTTTTAGGCCTAGTGTCAACTTCAACATGTTGATGTTGAACCAATTTCTTATGCATTCCTATCAGTCCCTAGCTTTGCAATTTATGCCTTTACGACTTGACACCTTATCCCTGGAGGAAACATTCATTGAGTGTCCTTATCCTGCACATGATTTCCTTTCATTGAGCATAGGTATGTTCCTTGCATTTTGGAACTAGTATTATTGTTTGTAATTTTTTTTGGCATTTAATAATATGAAAAATGCCAAAACAAATTCAAAAAACAAAAAGAAGGGGGGAAAGCGTCTATCTCTTGTGTTGGAAGCAGTTTTTTCTCCCTTGAACAAATCACAATCTTGAGTCAGTATCTCATCATTTTAGTTATAGTATGGATTTAGGATACTTTTTCTTGTTATTAAGTTTTATCTCCCCCAGTTAGTTACTCTTCCAACCTTATGGAGTGTTTGTTGATGTCTCCTATTTCACAAATGTATCCCAATTTATAGTCATGCTTCCTAAGTCACATAATATGTCGTGATTCTGTTCTAGGTAATATTGCAACATGATTAAGCCATTTTGCAATTAGTTTCTAGCCTTGCAAGTCAACCTTCCCAAGTGATTCAAGTCGATCTCATCATCAAAAGTATGTTTCTCTTCATTCAATTTCTTCAAAATAATTGGCCTTCCGCCACCCCTCATGTTGGATGATGAAGGACTCTTTGATGCCTTCCTTCCAATGGATCTATTCCCATCGATGTTGACACACATTTTTTTGGGATAAGGATCTAGAGTTATGTTTGGTACCTTGGGGATTTCAGTCATCACTGGCAGGCTCCCTTACTATTAACAATGGGAATACAACAATGTCCCCTAATCGATAGATTCTACTAGGTGTTCGACATCAACTCATTTATTCACACTTGTTAGGTTGTACCATGGCACCTTGATTCCCATTATCATCATTGGTGGGTTGTCTTGGGTTTCTTAATGGTATACATCAATGACCTATAATCAAACGATGTCTCAATATGTTCAACTTTAACACATCTATTTTCATAGTGTAGAGTCGTACCACGACAGATTGTTTTGAAGACTTCGGGTGAAGTACGAGCATCACATATTTTTTGCTCCTATCTGACATATTGTACCATCCCACAGACATTGGTGCTTGCAGAGGACCATCTTGTTCACACTATTGGTTCCAGACATCCTATTTTTGTTATTTTGAGACATATCTCCACTATGTATCTATTCGTGGCTATGATATACTTTCAAATGGATCCATTGTGTATTCCTCGTGGCCATGCTTTCTACTTCATTTATATCACATGGATTCATTGTGTATTGTTCATAGCCATGGAATATAGCTATATTTAACATATTCCATTCATCCATAGTGTACCTGATTTGGATTCCATGCTTATATCACTCTTGAGCATGGGTATGCCCTACTTGGGAAGAGAATACTCTTACTTGATCTCTGTTGATGGTTGTTGTTCTTAGATTAGTTTTTTAGGAACCTTGATGGATTTACTTCAATGCACCCTCTACACTCAAAGTTTATAATGTATTCCGACCATCATTAACCTCCTATGGAAGTGCGCATTAACCATATAAAACTTATATTTAACTCACTTCACTTATTTAGTGACTTTTCATAACTAGCAAATTCTCACTCAGTTAGGACTTTAGTTCCATTCTTGAACTCTAGTCTTATTCTAGGTGATTTTTTCTATTATGGAATGCATGTTGACTTCATGTAGAGTTCTCACTAAGTTCGCACCTATTTTTTTGAACTTTTCTTATTATTAGCAACTTTTGACATTAGTTGATTGTTTCTATTGAAAGAAGTTACTTTTTTACTGGAGCATGCACATGGATATCCCAACCTAGTGCGCATTACTCTTCATGTGGAGAGTCCTATATATTGTACTCATTCATGGATTAATACATTTGTGATTAGAGTTGGTTTCTTAGTCTCTTATGTGTGAAGATTGAATCTATTTTTCTTTCTCCTCTCTCTCTTTTGCAATTAGCTAGTATAGTATTTCCTATTAGAATTGGTAGCTTGGAGGTACTTCTGCATTGGAGGTGCCCAACATGTGTAAGTGACCGAGCACACTTTATCCCTAGTGACTTTATAATATTTTTTTATAAAGTAACTTTATAAAGTTGGGTCTTTTAATTTTTTAAGTGTAAAAGTGACTTTAAGATGTTATGGGTCACTTTAGTGACATAATTGACCTCAACAAATGATTAAGTCATGACCGTTGATCTCATGAGGGAAATATCTAATATTGACTTTCAATCTCATTGGAAGACCAAGGGTTAGGGAAGTTACATTTTCAAATTAGATAAAGGAAGCTCATGAGGGAGAAAGGGGTGCACTTTTGAGGAGAGTGAGACGGAAGTTAAAGAGGCACAACTTTCTAGAGAATTTATTTGCTTGGAGGGAAGAGCTACAACTAGGGGTTTGGAATGCATCCCTAGGAGAGGGATAGACACATAATCCAAGGAGCTAGTTCAACATCAAGTATAGTTCATATAGTTGATACATAAGGGGTCGTATAACTGTGTTTGTTGGTCATACAACAAAAGGTGGCACAAAAATCGAGTTTGTTAGTTAAGAACAAGTTGGCACAATTTTCTATACAGTTTGTTGAGGTTATTCTATTTTGTACCATACAGTTTCTCTTGGCATGAGTTTCTAGGCAGTTCCAAGATTGTTTGTGGTAGTTTGATGGAAGTTCTAGGCCGTACAAGCGGTATAGTCGGCACTATTTTCCCAAGACACAGTCTGGCACTATTTTCTAGAGGAATAAAATTTTGAAGTGAGAGATAAGTCTGTGTATTTTATGTTGATGCTATTGTTGTTGTAAAACTCTGATTTTTTCCTAGAGCATAATAAATAACTATTCTCCTTAAATATGTCTTTCTTTTCTTGAGTATTCTTCAAGTGGCATTGTTCATATTTTTGTTCTTAATGAGGTTTTTTGTTTGTTGTTAAATATTTATTTCCACTACCATTTTATTTCATAACTTATCTATTAGTGTTTCTGCCCATAAAGTGCAACTTTGTGGTTTTTGAAGCTTTATAGGAGGCTGGAATCTAATTTAGAGTAAGTGTTATTCTGAGATATATATTTAACATGGTATTAGAGAAAGTTTTCTGAAGTTCACTAGATATTTTCGCACTTGGGAAAACAAGTGATTTGTTGGGGCTTTTGCTTGGAAGAAGGGGAAAGAAGGTTCTTTGTCAGGTGGAAAAATTTGACTTCTACTATCAAGTTTGAAGATAGGTTGGAGAGGATATCCAACTATCGACAGTGGAAGGTGAGAATCACAAGTGTTCTCAAGGAGAAAAAGTTGTGGTTGTTTGTGAACACCATCATGCAAGTACCCGTGTCAGATCCAATAGCTCTAGATGTTCATGAAGTGAAGGAAGAAAATTCTTAGAGAATCATTTTGGATGGAGTCAGAGACCACCTTATTCCACATTTGGTTGCAAATAAGACAACCAAGGACATGTGGGATGAACTGAATGTTTTATGAGGAAAAGAAAAAGACTAGAAAATGGCTCTCTGTGACAAGATCCATAGTATTAGGATGGAAAAGGGAGAGAGTGTGGACTTCTACCTCACCCAGGTTACACAGGTGAAGGATGAGTCAGCGGTTGTCAGAGAAGTTATTCCAAAAGTAGAGTTGGTGTGTATATCCCTCAATGGCTTCACCAAGGAGTGGGAGGTTTCCATGAAGTGTGTGGTGGGGAGAGACAAGCTCCTTGACTCGAGCATATTGTGGGATGAATTTACATAGGAGGAGATTCAGGAGGGGTCTTAGGAGAATGAAGTGGATGGTGCAGATGAAAATAACATTGCTCTTATGGGAAATAGAAATGAGAAGAAGGACATGAGAAATGTGAGATGTTTTTCATGCCAAAATACTGGCCACTACACTAGTTAGTGTCTGAACAAGAACAAGAATAAGTAGGAAAAAGAGGTGTTAGCATTAGCAGAGATTGAAACGTTTGCTGAGAAATATGAGGAATTTTCTCTCATGACTGGTCCTGCGAGCAATGGTTTCCTTTTGTTTGAGGAAATTGAAGTGTGGTTCGTGTATAGTGGAGCTTCTCGACATATGACAAGAATGAGTTTAGTGTTTCTTGGTATTTCAGAAACATACTTAGATTGTGTTATTAACAGTGGGGTCGACTCACAACTTGTAGTGGAGGGGTTTGGAAGTGTTATATTCCAACTAGATTCAGGAGTATTTCTGGAGGATTTTGGGGTGTTGTATATTCCAAAGATTATAGTTCATTTACTCTCAATTTCATCTATGGAGGTTGATGTATTTGGAGTTTGATTCTACTATGGTTGGGTATTGTTATATCCAGAGGGAGAAACTCCACAAAAACAATGTTGTCTGGTTTCATGTATGAAAGGTTGTAAAGGTTGTTGGGATGAACAATGTTGGGGTCGAGTGGATTTATGGATTTAGAATCTGTGTTAGAGAGTGGGAAGGTTGCACGGGAGAGAGAGTTGATATCGGGGACTCGGTCCTCTTCTAGGACTCTCAGAGGACTCAACAAAAATGAATTCTCATGAGAGAATGAAGCATCCTAGGAGCATGTCTTTAGTTCATGGATCAACTGAGGTAGAAACATAGAATTCCAATGTAGTAAGAGTAATGGCTTCTTGTTTAGAGGGAGGAGAGGATTCTAGTATAGAGGGAGAAACTACGATAGATGAATTGAAGATAGATTATGGTGGAGGTACCAAACGTACCTCTCTTGCTAAGAGGGAGTGCTAGAATTGGTAGATAGTAGGTACTTTTGCATTGGTGGAACCCAACATGCAAAAGTGATCGAGCACACTTTCTCCCTAGTGAATTTATAATATTTTTTTATTAAGTAAATTTATGAAGTGTTTTTATAAAGTTGGGTCTTTTAATTTTTTAAGTGTAAAGTGACTTTATGATTTTATGGGTCACTTTAGTGACTTAATTGACCTCAACAAATGATTGATTTGTGACCATTGATATCATGAGGGAAAGATATAATATTCACTGTAAATCTCATTGGAATACGAAGGGTTAGGGAAATTACACTTCCAAATTAGATAAAGGCATTGTTGATGATGATTTTTGTCAACGGGACTTAGCCGAAAACGTGTTGCCAGGCTCCCTCTCCAGTCACACTACTTGCGCAAGTTTCTCTTATTCTCGTTAAATGTTGGCGCATTGTTCTTAGTGAATTTATTATGACGCTTGACTCTTTTATAAGAAGATCCATTTACTTAATCGTCGCATTATTTGTGCCCTCTTATTTCTCCAATGACACACATGTCCAAAGACCCTTATGTCATCATTATTGATCTATGCACTCGCCTTACTCACTATGTAAAAGAGAGACTCAATAACTGTTCTTCAAGCCCAGTTATGGTCATGTTATATATTTCAAAGCCATGCCATATTCCTATGATTAACACACTGGAACCATATTGTTTTTAACTATTATCATCACACCTCATGTCACATTACCTCATAAATGTTGTGCCATTATTCCACTCCCTATCCACTCTTCAAAAGTAAATATATTATCATTCTAGACCCATCATAGATCACCTTTTCAAGGTTTTTATCATGTTCCCCTCCCTTAATATTTTATTTGTCCCATAAAGTTCTACCATTTTCTTACTTAGAGTTATAACTTTAACATCATGCAATGACAAAGAGGAAACATATTTAAATGGTAATTTCCACATGGATTATCTTATTTTAGAAGGAAACCTATGACCCTAATGGGTTTTCATATTGAGGAAATGTGATAATGTATACCAAACTATTGATGAGGCTCTATATGGAAAATGTTTTGATGACATGGGATTGTATGATGTTCTCTTTTAGACATCTTGACAAATCTATCAATTGGGACAATCTATGCATATTAGCATGCAAGCAAAGAAGCAACATCTTCCTCAAGGCCAATGCAAGTTTGGCTTTCTTGATGTGGACACAGGAGATGTTGCCATTAGATACTGTTATTTTGGCTCCTATTGATAGAGACAATGACACTCATACCTTGCGCCTTATGGTTGTTCTACTTCTTGATAGGCAAGAGTTTCAACATAGAGTCCAAGATTACTGCATGAGTCATGGTTCACCCGAGAATTGGCTTAACCCTGGCCCTTTTTGACATGTTGAACCTCAACAAGCACTTGGAAATAACCTTGCAGGAAAGGATAGGTACCCCCTTTTTTTATGACATGCTAGTGCATGGATTGCTAGTAATTCCCTTGATTATTTACATGCTTATTGAGAATGATGCGACAAAAACTACATAAAGAGTTCTTGTTGCATATTCTAGACTCATGGTCTATCATCCTTGCGATTCACATTTGTGCATGGAATTATTGCATATTTTTATGGTCAAATCCCTAGTAATTTTGTGGAGGAAACATGGCTCAAGCAACAACTCAATCTATAGTGTCAAATATTCTTGAAAGTCAGAAATTTTTTTACCAAAATTAGGATCCTGGAACATACACGCATTTGTTGTTGGAAATTGCAGTTATTGAGATATTGTCACTTCCTCCATTTGTTCATCATATAGTGTCCACACTAGTGAAAATAATTGTATATGTGTAACCAACTCAAGTTCAGTCTAGTGATTCCACACAACGTGTGTCCAGTGGAGTTAGCCAAAGCTCCATGTTGCCAACATCACCAACAGGTGGAAGTGAAGATTAAATGAGTACAAATAAATTAATTGCATCAACACCTAAGATAAATTTTACTGGTACTAGCTCATGGAATAGCAATGCTACTCAAGCTTCATCTTCTCTTATGATTCAAGCATGTGGCCTTTTGTTAGCACAATTACCATCACCCTTTCATATGTAGTTTTATGCATAAGCATCTCGTGTAATCAAATATTTTTGGTGGGTCATTGATGTCACAAAGAGCTCCTTGGAATTGGAATCTACTTATGTCTATGTTTTGTGGGATCCAACATGGGATTTTCAAGACAACTCTTAGACTACAATCAGAAACATTATTTCGTTGCTCCATGCTGCCACATGAATGGCTTCAAGGAACACATATAATAATAAATCATTTGAATCCAATCACCACTATTTCACAATTGAGAATAGCGTTTCGCATCATGGGACCCTTCCCTCCACACATTGCAATCACCCGAACAATACTTAAAAAGATGTTGGCCCCGCTTTTCAGTGTTTTGGCCAATTTTTTTTGAAGAAATTATCCAGTATCAATTCCAGTTGAAGCGACTGAGATCTTATATATTATTGAATTCCTACATCATGTTGTGCTCTATGAAGTACAAGGAGTGAAACAAAATGGCATAAAGCCTAAGCCAGAGACTTTGAGCCTCTCTAGAAAATTTGTGGAACATTTGCGACCTAATCTACAACATCTTCTTCATCACTTAATAGCGGACCCCAACTCTTCAATCTATGCAGCAACTCATCCAAAGATAGTACAAAGGTATCACATGTTGTTTTGGAGTGTTCTTTTCAATCACATCCAATTCTAGGGATTCACAAAGAGGAAGTTTCCTTATGAAATATAACACTTTCTCAACCGACTAATCGAAATTATGATGTTGTTCAAGGCCACACAGAGAAGGGTAAATATCATGGTGTCATTTTTTTAAAGCCTACACATAACAGGTATTCTGGAATGTCGAATCTATTGCATGAAGGGGCCATTCGCTAGTTTAAAAAAAAACATAACCATCATATTTCGATTATCCGCATAAAATTAATTATATCCAACAATATGTAAAACAACCAATTATAAAGGAGAACGTGAATGATACAAGAAGGATAAAACAAATTAGTTTTGTGTTGGTTGGAGTCAGTTATGAAACTGATAACTCAAATAATTTTCCACTCAATTCCTTAAAGGGAGAAACACATGACCTGTTAGAAGGCAAGGGGGGGGATTGTAGAAAGATTCTTATGAAGACAGAAAAATTCTAAAGGAGAGATTATTAGAGAAATAGATTTCTGAGAGAGAACTTTGGAAAAAAATTTCAAGGAGAAGTATGCTTGGAGTGTTGTGAGGACTATTACATTCCATTCTTCTTTTACATCTTCGGCAGAGATTGACGAAACCATCGGTAGCAGGGGGTCTTGTGAAGCAGCGAAAAAGATAATTGAGGATGACCTTGCTAGCCTTCAAAAGGTAAAGATTAACTTGTTAGTTTGTTGTATTAACGCTTGATTTTTTACGGTGCTAATCAGTTTCTAATGAATCTTTTCTCCTTGTGATTCACCTTCAGGGATCCATTCCACTTATGGCTTAGCTCTCTTTTTTATTTTTTTGCGCTTGGTCTTTTTATTGTACATTGTGTATAAAGGGGATAAAGACCATATACCTAGCCCTAGTATACGCAAAGACTTGTGGATTTCATAAATTTATGAATTTGTATGGAAATCCTTTTAATTGAAATTATTTCTTCTCACTTTGAACTATCTCTTTGAGTTTTCTTTAAAATCCCAAGTTTTTCTCATTTTTATTGATTTAATACTTTAAATTCAGAAAAAGAAAAATACATAACTACAAAAGAACCTAATGCAATATGGTTACTGGATGTATATACATTTATTCCTTTCTTTTATTTGTTTTCAAGGTATATCTTTGGTTTGTTATTTTATTTTTGTAATTAATTTTGTTTTAATTAAAAGACAATTCTTACATTACTTTTTCAATTAATGTTTCTTACATCCTAACTTCTAAATGAAAATAAAAAATGTTACATCATCAAGAAAATGTTACTTCTCTATATTCTTCAACTAATGTTATGTAACAAGTTTTCCGTTTAAATAAATTACTTTAAATCTAACATAGTTTATTAAGTTTTCTAGCTTTTAGTTAACTTTACTTTAATTTATTTTTTTCTTTTTTTTGCTAAAATAAAAGAAAACATTGCCTTTTACTTTTGTCATTTTCCTTTCCTTCATTAATTTTAATTTTGTCAGTGTTCAACTGGTGTGATGGTGTCCTGAAAATCATGAAAAAATAACTCACAAACTGTCGAAATGGTCGATTGAAGCAGTTTGGATACGGGTCCATTTTGGTGTCCTTATTTCTAGAGAGAGTTCCTATCCTACATATGCAGGTGAAGTGGGGTATACCTGATCCACTGGATCCACATATGAATAGGTGGGTGGATCTAATGGCTCGTCATGGTGGCATTCCCATCGTCAAGTATGACAACATTTTCTTCCAATGGTTGAGGAATCAACTACTCATGGTGGAATACTATGCATACGTCAGGATGGATTTTCGTGGGGATCCAGATTTAGATATTCTTGAGGGATCCCAGTGGGGGGACATAGGTAAGAAGGAAAGTTTTGTTTGTATAATGTTTTTGATATTTTAATTATATAATTTTATTTTTTTGTGTCATCTATCCAAGACTAATCAAGTGCTCTCAATAATGTAGATGTGGGGCCTTATCATCCTCTGGGATATTATCCCATCTAGATGTGAGGACAAAGAGGTGTTTTAGCAGGGGTAGCTGTCATGGATCTCGAGGATATTGAAAAGAACTTGGAGGGACTAACCATGAATGTCTCTGATGCCATGATGGATGAATTTCCTAGGCACTATCAATGCCACATAGAGGGCGTATCTTCATGCATTGGTCAACTGCTTCATAAAGTGGCACGGGCAGTCGCTTGTTACAGTGAGCAACATCCTTGATGCTTTTTGTACATGAAGCCATGAGCTTCAATTTTGATATTTTGGTTCTTGGAAAAAACACTTTTTTGAAACTTTTATCATTACTAATATAAAGTTCCTACTCACTTACTTATTTTTGTAAATAGTGTGATTGGATTTATAAATGTCTCAAATGTTGGCCTAACACATAATTAGCCAATGTATCTGTCAATTTATTTAGACATATAGGAATATGTTGATATTCAATGTAATCAAAATATCTTTCCAAAAGGCCAATTCGTAAATATTCCCTTAAAAAAGTAGGACTTGGGATGGAATAAATGTTACTCAATTGTAGTACTACTAATTGCGAATCAAGTCGTACAAGAAGATTACAGATGCCAAGTGAAATGATGTCAGTTAACAACTTGATAATTGCACTGTATTCCGTGATATTATTAGTTTCACAACCAAGGAAAACATTATGTAGACTGATCAATTCATCTGTAGGTGCGTAGATTACCCAAGCAACAGATGCTAAGTTTTGAGTACTACGACTAGAACCATCAACAAATCCAATATAGGGTAGCTAAGACACTGACATCTGGAAACCAAGCACAATGCAAGGTAAGTAGCTGAAAGGTGGAACCAAAAATGAAAATCACACAAGAGTATGATACACTAAAAATACATGACACCCATGCAAAATCATTTAAGAATAGTACTTCTTCAAGTAAATCCCATTTCTGCGTTCATTCAAAGGAATTCCATCATAATCTACAAGCTCATAGGCTCCTTTCTCCAAAACTCATTTGACAAAATAAGGGTCACGCCACATAGGTTTGAATTTACCGGCCCCTAATAAGTCACAATCTTGTTCATAAAGAAGAACCAAATCACCCTTAGAAAAAACATGTGGTTTGACATGTTTGTCATATTGAGATTTGACATGCTTTTTTTGAGTTTCAATGACTAAGGAAGCATCACGATGGGTCTCATATAATTTCATCAAATACAAAATATGTTCCTCTTCAACCGATGTGTTAGGGAGAAGTTCGACAACTAGTTTCAAAGATGGGATATCACATTCAATCGACAGAATTGCTTCAATACCATATACTAATTGGAAAGGTGTGAAACCCATGGAAGACTTAATAGATGTCCAATAGTCCCATCATGCTGAGAAAATCATTGTGTGCCAACTTGAATTGTGAATTCCTATCATCTATCGAAGCATAGTAGTAAGAACTTTGTTGATTACTTCAACTTGGCCATTGGCCTGCGGATAATAAGGGGTTGAGTTTTAATGTTGAAGACCCAACTTCTCAGTAAGTTCAAACATCATGAAATTACGAATATGACTACCATGGTCAGTGAAAATGGTTTGAGGGACACCAAATCGAGTAATGATATGATTGAATATGAATAATGCTAAATTTTTCTCGGTATTATCAAATGTAGGCATTGCCTCGAGCGACTTAGTTAAATAATCCACGGCTATAATGATGTATCCATGCCCCCCGATCGAGTCAGGTTTACATGTCATGAATTCAATTCCCCATTTAGCAAATGGACCAACGAAAACTACAAGGTGAAGAGAAGCAGGATAAGATCGAATCTTATTGTTGTAGGTTTAAAAAGCATGGAATTTATGGACGATAGTAATGCAATCCTTAAATAATGAAGGCCAGAAATGACCTCCACATGCTTCAGAATGACAGTCATTCAAATATTTCTCAACTTCATCTTAGGTGACATGACAATAAAGGGTATCACCAAGGATAATGTATTGATGAGATTGATACCGAATACGATGATGATATGTACTAGAAAGATTAGGCCAAAAAGTTTGTGTTTGGAGATAAATGATAATATATCCATACCATATTTCTTTATAATTGATCATAAAGAGAGGTTCATTAGGTAAGGAATCCATTGCCACAATTAATGTTTCAGTAGAGGGAAGGTCACATATCAATTCAAAAAAAACCAAAGACTTCTTTGACTTGGCATGTTCAAACTCCAAATCAAACTCTTGGAGAATAACTATCCATTTAGAGTATCCCCCCCCAAGAAATTGTCGAGTAAGTATGTGTTGCATGGGGTTGCAATCGGAAATGACTGTGGTTTTGCGTAATAAGATGTAGTGACAAAAACGTTGAACAAATTGAACAACTGCCAAAGCCAGTTTCTCCACATGTAAATATTTGGTTTCGGTGGTCATGAGACTCTGACTCATAGTATATAACATGTTCATCATGCAAATCATCCTCTTGGAATAGAACCATGGCAATGGTATAATTTGAAGAAACTAAGTACAGAAAATAATATCGACTATAATCAGGTGGAAACAAAAGTGGTGTATGGGTCAAGGTGAGTTTCAAAGATTCAAATGCTTTGTTGGTAGTGTCATCCCATACAAAATCATGACCTTTATTAAGAAGTCGAGTAAATCCTTTTGTTAATTCAACATAATTGGGAATGAATCGACGTAAAAAATTTGTCTTCCCTCACAAAATTTGGAGTTGGTGCAGTGTGGAAGGAGGAGGTAAATTGAGGATAGGCTCAACCTTCAAAGGATCCACTCTAATGCCATGTATAGACATGATAAAACCAAGAAGACGTCTGAACTCCACACAAAAAAAACATTTATGTGGATTCAATCATATGCAATAATAATGACAACATAAGAAAAATGGCCTGTAGATGTGTCGGGTGATCTTGACGATGCATAGAATGCACCAGTAGATCATTTAAATAGGGTTTTACAATGTGCTTAATGTCATCAAAATCATAAGACATAGCGCATTGAAAAGTTGCACCAGCATTTTTGAGACCAAAAGGTAGTTTCTGGTATGAGAAGGTTCCCCAAGGATAAATAAAATCAATCTTATGTTGATCTGTAAGTAAAATATTGATTTGATTATAGCCAAAGAAACCATCCATCAAGAAGAATATTTCTCTCCTGGAACAATCGTCAACAATCTGGTCAACGAAAGGGGTTATATAATTTATTTTGGGAAAATATTTGTTTATATTCCTATAATATACATAAACACGGATCATGCCTTGTTTTTTATTAACCAGAACAAGATTGGACACCCAATCAGTCAAAGCCATGGGATAGACAAAATCGACTTTAATTTTTTTTTCAAATTTGAGCTTAATAACAACATCTTTTCGTGGGTGTATTGGGTGAAGTCTCTGCCGAATAGTTTTAGAAACCGGGTAAGTCTTAATATTATGTACAACAATATCTGGATCAATACTAGGCATTTCTTTATAACTCAAGAAAAAATGTCACGAAATTCTTGGAAAAGAGATTTATAAGTACGGACCTCGTCAGTAGAACATGAGGCACCTACATGAACATTTTCCATGACTTTGGGCTTAATCAATATATCAAGAGGGATGGTAAGTGAAATATTACCCAAGTTCCCTTCATACAAAACATCATGTGTTGGTTTAGGAACCTAGGAAATAGTAACAATGGTAGACAATGTCGAAATCCATTGATAACTCTCTATGGTCTCGGGTTCTAGGAAGAGAATATAAGGATGATGTCCATCATCCCATGGAGTATCTTCCATGGACATAACTTTCATGATCATCTCATTAGTGGGAAATATCACGTGAAATGGACCAGGAGACGTATCATGGAGAGAATGAGGAGGAGTTGTCGATTGAATGGATTGATAAGCTAATTCTACCGGACTCAAAGGCATTTGGTCATCGTAACAAAGATAGTCATCATACCTAGGTACTATCCAAGGGTCATAAGAATCAGGGGTTTCACTAACAGTGGTTGATATCATGTTAATCGAAGCAACAAAAGGAGGAGGAATATCAGGTGGTGGAATGGGGAACGTACCCGTTAACATTGAATCTTTTAAAATACCTACATCGACATTCTCATAACTAGGATGTGTTTTCGAAATGAAAGGTGTGTTGTTAGCACATGAATCAGAATTAAATAAATCCAGTTGATCAACAGTAATGACTTTTCCTTGGTGCGGGAAACGTAACACACGAAAAAGAGTAGAAATAACTATGTGCATGGAATCAATCCAACTACGACCAAGTAGAAGGTTGTAATTGAGAGGTGAATCATAGACCTAAACTTTGACATTAGCCTCTTTACCTTCTAACATAATAGACAACAAAGGAAGAAAACCATATGGTTTAAACCTTGTACCATTAAAATCCTTGAGAATATTGTGTGACTTGGTAAGGGCAGGAGAGCCAATATCTTTCCAACAAGTAACGAACACAACGTAAATCAAGGATCCTTCATCAATAATGGTTTGAAAAATATTCTTGTTTTCCACAACAACTTGTATCTGAAATGCTAATTGAGGAGCAATCCCTGGAATATGATCGACCAAGTCAAATATTATTAAATTGGTATCGGTAGGATCAATTCCACCAATAGCCTTTAACAACACCTTATGTTAAGTAGGACAACTTTGAAGGACATTGAGAGCCGACATCGTAGAGGGTGCTTGCGCAAGGTCTTCCACAATACTAGATTTTTGGGAAACGCATGCGTGAGGATTAAACGACGACTTTTGAACAATGCCTTTGGGAGGAGGACAAAGAACTATATCTAGGCCCATTTGATTGAGATGAAGAGGACCATTTGGAGGTGAATTTGGTGGAGGAGGTTGAACCAATGAAGGTGATGAATCATCAACTTTCTCTTTCGAAGGAGAATAATCTTTGGCTCGAGTTGCGATTGAAACTTCATTCTTCTTGGAATCACCAGTACACATAAGAACATAAGACATGGTAGAGGGAGAAGGTTGGTCATGAATGACCAATTGGGCCTGTTGCTGAGAAGGAAATGGTTGTGACAAGACGAAGGGTGTAGGAGGTGTCTCGATCCCTTGCAGGAACTTAGTAACCTCGGCTCGTCCTGGACAATATTTCATATAATGATCCTCTCCATAGATAAGGCAAGGATAACGAGGTTTGCATTTGTCTTTGTCATCACCAGGCTGGGTCTTGGGTTTCTTAGATTGTTGATTATTATTTTTTTCCACTTTATTCTTACACTTCCCTTTATTTTTATTTTTATTTTTATCGGTAGAAGTAGATTGAACCAAATTAACTTCAACAATTTTATCGGGAGAAGGAGTTGGAGGAGGAGCATTTTGTACATTAGGAGTAGTAGACTTGGGATTGGAATGACTAGATTTTTTAGATTGAATATCAGTGTGAAAAGTATGAATCACTCCATAAGCAACATGAGAAGCTACTGGAGGTGTTGGAGTCAGATTCATAGATGGGCGAGGAGCATCATGGATTAAGTCATATAGTGTGCTCATTTGTGAATAAACGAGATCCAAGTATTGAGCATGACTAATTGCCTTATCTTCAATGATGAAAACACTCATGATGACATCATGAGCTATAGGACCAATGAGTGACTTGGTGAACCACTCGACCAATATTTGATTAGGAAGAGGAACTTTTATTAAGCATCTTCTCCTCCTTCACTCATGAATATGATCATAAATCTTAGTAGAAGAGGATTGTTTAAATGAACTCAAAATTTTGGTTCCTATCTCATATCATATTGGAAATTGGTAATGCATTAAGAAAGACATAGATAAGGTATTGAATTCATTGAATAATCCTCATGGTAATTCAATATACCATTTGGCTGCTAAAATCATAAGAGTTCATTGGAAAAGGTCTAATATTATAGAGTCATCCATCAAGGAGTTGGATGAACACCAAAGATGGAAAGTCATGACATGATTATTCGGGTCTTCTCTTGACTGACCGTCAAACTTAGGAATTTCGAATAGAAATTTAGCAGGTATGAAGGGCCAATAAGGAGAATGCAAAATAGGATCATTCAAAATCCTAGATAAATCTAGTAAATCCAAAGTAGTAAGAAATGGAAACTGTCTATTCACTTGAGGAAACTGGTAGTTTTGAGGAGGTAGTCTCGTCAGTATACAAGTAGGACCATAAGAAGTCTGTAAATAGTTAGAGGGTCCTGTAAAATTTGGTGGTGGAGAATTTTGAGTCGAATATCCAACATGAGTCGATTGATTGGGTAAGTTTCCTTGAAAAGGAGAATTAGACTGAAAATTTTGACCCTAGATAGGATTCATAGAACCTGGATATGCTTTCCCAAGATTAGGGGGTAAAAAATAATTAACTTGAGAAGGTTGTCCCCCAAGAGTTTGTTGATTTCCTTGGAAATGAAAATTCCAAGGTTGAGACTGTAATCCAGGGATATTTTTTCCATACACTGGGTTATGGCCTCCAACTTGAGGTTGACCTCCAACATGAATTTGAAAACCAGAAGCACCAAAATGATTGGTGTCTCCAACTTGATTAGAGCTACTTGTGCCGGGATGATTAGATCCTCTATGCGAAGGTGGAGGAGGAACGTTAGACCCCCCGAATAGAACTTGGGTAGGTGTAGGAACAAAAATACTAGCAACATTATACCCAGGAGGAATAAAAATATTAGACCATCCAGATGGATTCTAGGCAGGATTAGGAATGGAAGTATTTAAATCATTATACCTAGGAGGAAGTGTTGTCCCAATAGAATATTGAGTGATTACCACATTTCCGACAAAAAAAGACGTAGCTTGTGGGACCATGGTAGAGTTAGCAAGATGAAGAGGAAGAATTGTGTGAGATCCAACCAACAATTGGTATGAAATCATGACAACATTACTAGTCGTACCAGTAAAATGATATAAGGGGTATGCATAGGTAGTATAATTCACAGGCATATGTGATGCCATGGGTTGATTAGAATTTATCTGGTGTAAATGACTCATTCCTAGTTTTTCAAAAATATATTTTCCCGAAGAAGTTCTCCAAAGAGAATGAATAGGACCAGAAGAGTTGGGATCAAAATTTCCAACAGTGTGAACTGAGGTTCTAAATGAATCACTTTGAAAGAGTGAATCGTCTACACTAGATTCTGTGTGAGGTCCAGTAGGTATTCCAGTATAATTTTTGGCAACAACATCTCCCGATGAATTTATACAGAGAAAAAGTGGATCTCGTACAATACTCAATAATGGATTTATGGGAAGTATTGATTCCTCCATTGGAGTATAACTTCCAATATCAGAGGTTATGTCATTATTGACTTCTCCTTTAGGAGAACCCTATGGTGAGTTAGGAAGAAAAGGATTATACTCTTTCAGATATTTCGGAGGCAACCCTTGCATCCTACGTGAATGGTGAGGGCTGATGTTGGCCACACCAAATAAATAATGGAAAAAATCTATGGCCAACTAGAGAAACAAACAACACTCACTAATAAAATATAGATATCATACACACAAACAAACCTTCTTATTTTGAATTCACTAGTTGGTGATGAAATTCAACGTTGCGAAATCAAGACAAGAAGGGGTTGGGATAAAGCGGGTGGAAATTTACGTTGACGGCCTGCTTAATGGACTTACACCCTGGTGCAATCTCCCACACATAATCATGGGTATACCCTCCAAGGAGTCTGAGTGATTTTGGCCAAAGTCGATTCCAGATACCATTAAGACTTTCCCCTCCATAGTGACCTCATGTAAAGAATCTAAAGAGATAGGATACTAAGGTTACCAATTATGATAATGATGCTTGGGGAAGCAGTCGACATTCTGATCCACGCACAAGGGAAGGGTATTTATCCCGAAATCAACTCAATAAGGTCCCTATAAGATTTTCTTCTCAAGTGACCCCCAATAATATGCACAATATCTACACTAAGACCAACGAAGCCGGGAGAGTAACTCTATCGGCCCTAATGTGACCTTGTGATTGACCCTTATGTTAGAAGGGCTTCCCAAGACAAAATGTAGCAAGTGGATTTGAACTCTCCCTATCACAAGATACTATTTTGCGTTTTGAATATTAGGAGAGTGTTCCTTACAACCTATTCCAAATCACTATCCTAGATAATGTTGGTGTAGAGAAGTTCTAGAAAATAAAAGTTTCTAATAGATTTTAAAATTGCACTGTGTTTTAAAGGTTGTTGCTTACTCAAAAGGGAAACATAAATGAAACTAATGATGTATTTGACCTTGACCCAATGAAATGCAAGAAGATATTATATGAAATCATTTAATTCGATGAACTCTAATTACAGTAGGGAGAAGGTGTCCCTTTTTGTAATACAAAAGATACGAAACACAATCTCTCAATTTCCGAATGAAAAATATTCCAAACAATAAAAAAGCACTAAATTTTCCAATTTTTCTCTTTTTACAAAAATTTGAATACAACAATTTTCTTGTAAAGACTACTAAAAATAAGAATGACTTCAGTTATTTCTTTCTCAAATCAGATCTGAGATGTAATGAAGAAAAGAAAGCATAGTCCAGAAAAACTAGCACATTCTCAACACTATTCCCAAATCAAATGTGCAATGTATACAAAAAATGAAATGATAAGAAAAACATTTGTCAAATACAAAAAAAATGTCTCTTAATCAATTAACAATCCAAAACCAAAAATAAATCAAGGACTCCTTATCAACCAAGCACTCGGGACTAAGATCTTGAGATTATACTATTGTGACAAGAAACCAAAAGCAAAACTTGCAAAGGTCACAAAGAAGAATTTCAATTTAAAAAAATCAATCAAATGTAGGCTTCACAATTATAAACCAATCATTCACTAGTATAAGAAGTTCATCCCAAGAAATAAAGGAAAAATTGGGTAGAAAAAAGAACAATGGCTATCACCCAACAATTCCTACATGAATCGTCACAGGTTGCAGAGGATTACAGTGTGACAATCTAGGATCATCGTAGGATATAAATAGGGCACAATGTGACATTGTCGCACGGGTCTGCACTAGTAGAGTGTGACAATAGAGAATCATTGTAGGCTGTCAATAGGATACAGTGTGACGATCTATGAAAAAAAAGAAAAAAAAGAAGAAAGACAAAATTTCTCACTGAACTTTCAGACCCAGGGAGTCAAGATGGATCACCCACAGACTTAGAGAATGAAATTAACCAAATGAAGGCAGGCTAAAATAAAATAAGAAGAAAAAAAAACCAAAAACGTTCATACTCCCCTGTATGGTTGCCAATTTTGTTATCAGACTAATTAGTAAGTGCAGACATAAACAAATCTCCCTAACTTCCACAGGAAGCTAGACCAAAAAAACCCAGAATACACACTTCACCTTAGATTTCATGGTCATATAAACTAGTTTAAAGAGGTACAAGTGACATACCTTATAAACGATGCTTGATCCTCGCTAGTGTCGTCCTTGTAGCTCCTTCTTTGAGTTTGTGAGATGTTGAACCTGTTTTAAGAAGGACAAACAAACAAAGAGAGAGAACATATATATATATATATATATATATATATACCAACGAATTCTACGTATAAGATCAAGGAGTTATACAATAAAAGTTAAGACACCTTTATAGGGAAGAAATGTATTGTTGCATTATATTAAATGGAAAGTGGAGAATACAACCCATGCCTTGATGTTGCAAGATACCTTTCAATGGCTCTTTTCTCCAACACACAAAGCTTTGCTCCAATTCCCCTAATGAAGAAGATCCACAATCTGACTTAGAGAACTAAAGCAAAACTCTCAATCATAATCTGTAATAGAACTCTTCATGCATATGCAAGCCCTTGCAAACCTTAGCCTATTCAACCTTAGCCTTTTCCATAAGAGATCCATAGTTAAATAGTATGAAAGAGAGATGGATGAGGAGATTAGGATGATCACACTAAATCAGAGAAGCAAGTGAGATCCAAACCGATCGAAGGCCACGTCATCTTCTAGAACATTCATGAATTTTGACTTTTCCTTTGCTTAAGCATCATCGCACCCTATGCACAAGCAGCCTGCAATGACGTCATGGTCCATTTTTAGTGTAGAGTGTGATGATCAAGCATCGTTGCACCCCATGCATACAACAAGGTGTGAGGACCTTCCTTGTTATGGTTTTTGAAAGAGGAAAAGAAAGCCACTTTTCTCATGGAGAAAGTCTCTTTCAATATTTTTGGGGAACATGAGCACATGTTGTCAGTTGATCACTGAGGTGACAAAAATAATTTGTAAGAGACTCATAGATGGTCATAGCAGGGAGGCAAGGGGAGATGGAGAGGGTAGAGAACATCTGGTGTAAAAAAGAGGAGATATACAAAATTCAGAAAATCCCTAAAAAACTTTGCAAAACATCCTCTCATGACATTGTATCCTAGATTGAGGGTGGCTGGTTGTAGCATAGTATAGCATAATATTCCCAATGGTTGGGTGGAGAGCATGTCACCCTTCTGTAGTATCCAACATATCTCATTTTTTGTAGATAAGTATCTCATCTATCTCTGTGTATTGATTTAAATGCATGTATAGACGAATGAACAACATGATAATTTTGTACTTGAACATTAGACCTGTGAGTTTAATTAAGTATTCTGGAGATATCTTGTAATTGCATAGAAAATGTATCTGCAAGAAAAGTATTATATTACTAATTGAAGCCTATTTCTTATGTAAAATTATTACAAGTATATGTCTATGAGAAAGCTTATGTGACTGGTAATTAGGAAAAGGGATATGAATTGTATATGGTTGTCATGCATGTGTATAACCTAAATATCTATTCAAATCTAAGGGGAAAGATGCCCTTTCTTACCCTATATATTGTTGTAGACTCTCTCATGAAAACACATATGTATATTTGTGTGAAGTCTTGCATATCATTGTGTTAGGATGTCTAAAATCAAAAATTATGTTGGCTTACTTTTGTATTCTCCTATATATTGTCTGATTTTATTGCCCTATGGTTCATGTATTTTTGGGTTTCCAACAAAGCCTCTAAAACTATCAGCCCTCCTAGTAAGACAGAAGGAAACACAATGCATAGAATGTGCTGCATAGTCTCACCCGAGATAGCTTTAATGGGTTGTTGTAATACTCATGTTTTTACATCCTAGGATTGAGTGAGAGATATGAGAATTGTATATTGAACTACTATTACAACTTGTAAACACAATATACCATCATTTGCAAATATGAAGGAAATATAGCAATCCATTCATTAAACATCACAACAACTACTAAAGAAAATAAAGATATGCACGAATTCATCACATAACATAGATGTTACCATGGTTCACCCCCTCCTGGGCTATGTCCACAAAGATTTGGCTCTGAGATATTTTATTATAGTTGTTCTATCACTACAGTGTCACACGCTTACAACTCTTCCCCATTGGGTAAGATCTATATGAGGAAGAATAGATTGCAACAGGCCCCTTAGCCTATGATCTAACCATCAAGATATACCCTCCTTCATCCTCTCTACATCAACAACTTACCAAAATATTACATATCGGTTCGCTACAACAACTCTCTCTACAATAACAACTTATCTATAGAAGAATATGAACCCCCTATGATACCTAAGTATCTATATTTATACATTTCTACTGCTACCCACTCTTGAAATGGTTCCATTTGAGCATGACGCTCCTTCTTCTGTGTTTGCGTGATGGTGAGTTCTACCTGTAGTATATTCATGTCCTGCGTCCCTTTGATGTTCTCTGTGATGGACATTGTCTTTTTCCTCTTCTTGAGGTCCTGGATAGCTACACTTTTCCTTTCTTATTACTTGTCCCACTTATGGAATTTCTAATCCTCCTGTAGTTTTGTCCAAAGCTGTGTTGCATTCTGGAACAAGTCAATTATTGTTCTAACCTGTCGCTTTATATATTTTATTTTCTCTACTACTTCCTACTTCCTTTGCTCCTTTACTGCTCGTGGAGTAGTGGGTTTGATATTCTCTTGGAGATTATCGATATCCTTCTGATATTGATTGATTGCCTGTGTAATATGATCAATATTTCCTACTGTTGTGATTTCATTCATCCGCGCGGTGTTTGGAATATTCTTGTATTTTCCTATGACTTTCTACTCTAATCCATTCTTTTGCTCCCTTTCCTCTTGGGTCTTGAACTTAACCTGCTCACATACTATTTCCAGCATGTCCCGCTTCTCTGTTGACTGATGCAATTAGGATAGGTCTGTGCATGCTCGAGAATATACCTCATGGTTCATGCTGACCTGCAACTTGTGTAGAACCCTGGATGGTATCCACAAAAATACTAGTTGGATTTGGATTAATTCTTTCAGGAGTGTCTGCCCCACAATCTCATCCATGAACAACATACTGGGTGTGAGGGGAATGTTGAGTTCACCTACAGTATCATATGGACTGTATCTCTCTCTCCTTATTCTAGTCTTTCTTTTGTTTGTGATGTTGATGGCCCTGTTCCCATGTTACTTCTTTCTTCCTGTGCTTCCTCGAGCTTCTTGAGGAACTCTCATATTTCTACCATCCACTGTGATACAGTAGCGCATCTGTAGCCACTACTTATAGGGATCCTTCTGTGCCTGTATCCACATTGTATGTCATGTGGCCTTGAAGTTGGTGATGTCCCGAAATTACGCGACAGCCTGTGGTGTGATTCTCCACATGTTGTTGATGGCCTCCTGCAAATCACATAGTTATCGTTCAAATATGGACCCGTTCATCCTTTTGTTCCTAGAATCCAACATGGCTTTCACCAATAAATATCTCACTCCCTAATTCGATTTGGGTCTGGTACTGAACGTTACATATCTTGGTTCCCTCCATCCCATAAAGGCTATTAACATGATTATCCATGAATAGTGAAACTCTGTTCCTAGATCATGCACATCCTTCCATTCATCCATGAATAAATTCAAGATATAAGATGCCCAACTCACTATGGTTCCCTTGGTGTATTGAGCTACAACTGTGACAACCCCAGCCGAAACTTCCTCCCTGCAACATTTTCTTAACAACTTATAGGCTAATATTTTTGCACCCATTTGTGTTGTGACATCGTTGATCCTCTTGATAATGATTCCTCATGGCCCCCTGTCAGTACCATACTTCTTCTTCATCTCTTCTACCAGTGCTTTCTCCTTGTGTTTGTTGTCAAGAAACTACGCGGGATCCATGCCCCAGGATGGAAATCCTGTTATGTTCGCATTAATATCTACGTCTATCGAGACGAGATTTTCCAACCATGTGTCCCCTCCAGGTGTCACTACTAACAACTATTTGATGCACCTGCTTGTGTATTGAACTCTTCCAAAGTGTGGTAGATCTAGCAGACCTAAAATCCCTATTTTCTCCAATCACGTTTCCCATTGGAGAAGCTGATCAATCGGTTCACCAATTGGATTTACACTCACAGTCTCTAAGTATACTCTCCTAGAAACTTATCTGGGTCTGCTACATTATGGTCTGATTATTTTAGCTTTCCAATCTGCCCTAGCAAGCATGATTCCACTCGTACCCCATCTGGTATACATGGTAGAAAGAGGGTTGCAATGGGTTGCTTGTGAGGTGGCCTAGGTACCTGTTGCTTGTCTCTCTTTGGTGGTGTCTAGATCGAGGTTCCAACGACTATCGTTTGTGCTTTAGAATACCATTTTGTCCAACCTGTGACATCTTCGATTGTTCCCTCTAGTGGGTGGTCTGAGATAGTTGTTTGAGATTCATCTGGTTCGATTGCTGCTTCCAAATTCAATGTCGTTCCCTTGACTCTCGGAGCTACTTCAATGTTCTCTGGTTGCGCCTCCTTCAGTGTTTCTGCATCTTGTTGCTCTTGTACCTCTGTCGGTCTATATATATTCATTCCCTCTGGTGCTAGCTATTGGGTTTCTTCCACTACATGTGTGGGTTTCACTAGTATTGTGTCTAGGGATGGGATTTCGTCAACATTGACGATATCCAATGATTGTTGTTCGCCTTCTTCCAATTGTACCCATGACCTGGTTCTAACTTTGGGTTTTTGAGCACTCTGGCTTGCTTCTGCTTACTTTGGAGGTGCCATGGTGGTGAATGTCGAACGTTTTCTGAGTTTTAATGGTCTATTTGACCTCTGTGAACTCGGCTTTGTGATCCTTAGCCTCTATCACTCTCTTTTTGTTCTCTTTTAGCAAATGGACACTTTGATCCTACGTTCGTGTGTTGTATGAGCTTCACATGAAGCTTGTCAAGGACACTTCCTTAATTATGGGTTCAATGCACCTCCAGCTCTTTTTTACTTTCCATTACTCTTCATTTCCAACTCCAGTTGGCGTGATTAATGTGGTGTCCCATCGGTCATTTCCATCATTCAATTCTACATAACTTCATCATTTCATAATGCTTTTGTCATCTTTCCGTTTCCCACTTGTTTCCTTTTTTATATGGCCATTTTCCTTCTCCTCACCAATTTTTTGTTTTTAAGTATGCATGCCCTTTCTTCCTTCGGTGCACTACACTTATGTTGGTATCGTTTAATATCCTATTTACTTTTTTCTTTTCTTTTTACTGTGCGATTGGTGGTCGAATGTCCTTGTACAAATTTAGTCGGCTCCTGTTGATCGTCCCTATGAGTTTTGCACCTGGTAAGTCTTTCAAGTGTACAACTCCTCCATCTATGACAATATTTACTTCGTATGGTCCTAACCAGTGCATCTTGAGCTTTGTTGGGTGCTGAAATGATTTGTTGTCATACATCAATACTAGATCTCCTTCCTTGAAAGTTTTCTTCTTGATGTGTCTATCATGCCATGCTTTGTCCCTTGCTTTCTGATTTTGTTGGTGGAATCCTGCTAAGGTTCGATCTTCCTCCATGGTCATCAACTAGTTAGGTCTCTCTTGCACTGTGCCTCATTTTGTCATATGTGTGATTGTTGCTATGGGTAAACTAGGTACCAAAAATTCTAATGGAACCACTGCTTCTTGGCCATATATTAGTTTAAATGGTGTGTGCCTTGTCAACTTTTTGCATGTAGTCCTGTAGGCCCATAATATTGCTGGTACTTTGAGGTCCCATTCATCCCTATTGATGTTAGAGATCTTTGTCAACGCATTCTTCAGGATTTTGTTAAATGCTTCTACTATGTCATTTGCCTATGGGTGATATGGTCTGCTCTTCTGATGATGGACTTCAAACTCTTCAGTCATAGCATTGATGGTGTTGTTTATGAAGTGTGTTCCTTGATCGATCATCAAAACTCTTGGGCACCCAAATCGAGTGATTACTTGTTCAAATAGGAAGTGTGATGTTGTTTCTATATTGCAATCCTTCACTAGTACGGCTTTCGCCCATCTTGTTAGGTACTCCGTCGCAGTGATAATGTACCTTGTTAATGTTCTTTTTGCTAGTGGGTTGATTGGTCCCACAAAGTCTATTTCCCACTTATCGAATGTCTGGAATGTTACTTGTGGTCATAATGGCATATCGTCCCTTCTTTCCGGTTTACCTACCTTTTGATAGACATCACACCTTTGATAGTACTCCTTCAAGTCTCTTTGAATCGTCGACCACCATAGTCCTGTGCTCAATACCTTCTACACAGTAGATTTTCCTCCATAATTCCCTTCTTCTATTCCCTCATGAGCCTCTTCTAAAACTCTTGGTATTTCTTTTTCTAACACATATCTTCGCAAGATGCTATCTTCACCCATTTTGTAAAAGTGTCCTGTGATCAGTTGATAGTGTGCAACCCGGACTACCGTGTTTTTCTTCTATGCGGTGCAATACTTGTGATCAAGTAATGAATGATATATGTGAATTATTCATCAGTGATATGGACTAAGAATAATTGTGCATATGGGAAGTTGTCTTCTAAATTTGTTGATCCTTCTCCACTTGTTAGCCTTGACAGGTGGCCAAGACCTACATTCAATTTTCCTCACTTAACTATTACTTCAAAGTCAAATTCTTGAAATAGTAGTAACCATCAACATATTCTCCCCCCGACACTGGCTTGTTGACTAGGTATTTTAGGGTTGAGTGATCTGTGAACATATTAAAGTGTTTTCCCAATAATTAGTGTCTGAAATTTAACATTGCATAGACCATAGCTAGGCCTTCCCTTTTTGTAGTGTTATAGTTTTGTTCTGATTTTGATAAATTTATGCTCGCAAATTCTATCGGGTGATCCAAGTCTCTCACTCCTGGCTGCGCCAAGATAGCTCCAAGCGCTATGGCTGATGCATATACATGAACATGGAATGTCTTCTCCTAGTATGGAAATACTAATATTGGCGCGATGACCATATTTTCCTTAAGGGTATCTAGACCATGTTGACACTCATCGTTCCACTAAAACTTTTTATCCTTTCTTAACATCTTTTCCATTGGTGCAATAATCTGCGCGTACCCTTTGATAAACTTCCTATAGTATCCCGTGTGTCCCAACGTCACTCTTAGCTGACAGAATATTTTTGGTGGTGGTAAGTTAACAATTACTGCAATCTTTGCAGGATCTACTAATAATCCTTGTTTTCACACTATGTGGCCTAATAGTATCCCAAACAGTGTTCCAAATATGCATTTATTTATGTTCAATGATATCTAGCACTGCCTACATCTCTCTAACATTAGTTGTAAGACTTCTACATGGTATTTCAACAAACTATAGACTGTCAATTCATCCAAGTATACTTCAAGAAATTGGTGGATGAATTCCTTAAACGGGGCGATGACTACTCTGGAAAATATTGTTGGTGCATTCTTCAATCCAAATGGCATGACTGTGTACTAGTAGGATCCACACTTTTTCGCAAATGTGGTCTTGTATCTGTCTTCATGTGCTATCTTAATCTGATGGTAGCCTCATAATCTATCAGTGAATGAGTAAGCTTCATGTCCACCTACGTTCTCTAACACTTCATCCGTGAAAGTTGTAGGGAACGTGTCATGTAGGCATGCACCATTCAAATTCCTCAAGTCGATGCATATCCTTATCCCTCCTTGTTTTTTATCCTAAACTACCATTGGGCTTATCCATTTTGATTCTTTGACCAGTTCTATGATTTCGGCTTCGAGCATCTTGTCAATCTCATCTTTGACTTTTTGCTTATATACTGGGTTCAATTTGTATGGTCGTTGTTTGATAGGTCGTGCTTCAGGTCTGAGTGGTATCTTCATCTCCCCTATATCTCCTTCTATACCCTTCATCTCTATAAATGTTGTAGGAAACAAGTCGTTGTACTCACATAATAACTCTATTATACTTTCCACTGTTTTCTCATCCCAGTAGTCTCCGATGTTGGCCATTTTGGGATGGTCAACTATCCCAATGTTGACTTTATTTACCTTGATCAATGTGGAAATAACCTCTGATTCTATAAGTGGACCCTCCACTTCTCTTTCCCCTTCTTCTTCTTCGATTTGAATATGGCATGAATTATCTTCATTTGGTGCTTCCTCTTGCACATGGTAACATGAAAACAATTCTTTAACTATCTGTTTGTTCCGCTATTGATCTTTTGTTATGAGATCAATTTCTGGTTCCTTGACGAATATCATGCCTCTTATCTATTTAAGAGTTGCATCTATGTTGGGGTTTTCATGTTCAAATGAAAACATGACTGTAAAATTCTATTGCAATGTCATCCAGGTCACAGTTCCCTTGCGCAATTCCTGGTCTGTGTACCAGTTCGCTGGTATTCCCTTTAGGGTGTGTATGAAATGATGATTTCATTCCTCTGGCAGTGTCAATTTCCACAGTGTTCGCCACTTCTCCAAGTGTTTCGTTGGTGCTACCTATCCATCATACTTCTGTTGTTTCTTATTGTCTTTTTGTTCTATGTCGAACCTCATGCACAGTAACTGCTTACATTGGTACCAATCTGTGATGGTCTCCTTATGTGCACCCCACCATCTTTCAGGTTTGGCTTTGAGTGCTATATCAAGTGCTAATAGTCTTTGATTCTCTAAAAATTCATCTTCATACTGTGCTAAGAATACTTCCAGATCGTTTATTCTATGGAAACTCGGTGGTTCCCTTATTTCTGTGCCTACCCATCTTACTGTGCAGTCTATTCTTTCACATCTTCTCATGGAAACTTCATGTAATCATTGTTTCTAGTTCTCTAAACTGGTGTCTGAGTGTGTTGCACATGAAGTAATGTGCCTCCAACTGAGTATCCCATCTGCAGTTGGGTTTACGTAATCCTCATTGCATGCATTTTTTCTTTACAACTGGTTGATTTCCTCTATTCTAAAAAAGTAGGTTCTACAAACCTCTCCCCTTCGGATGGGTATAATGGTGCGATGACCCTGTATTCCCCTAACTCAAATGTCATTTTCCTTGTTTTCAATTTGATTATAGCTTGGTTATCAAATGACCAATCCAAACCAAGTAACACTGGATATGGTGTTGTGTTGTCCACTATTTCAATGACTTCTAAATCTGCTTTCAAGCGCACTCCATCCGGGTATACAGTCACTCCTTTCAGTCTACCAATTGGTAGGACTCTGTGTTGATTTTCTAATTTTAGTTGAACAAGTGAATATCCTAACGTGGGATTTGTCATGCATTGTCATGTCTTCTTTGGTAATACATTAACTTCAGATCCTAGATCCAGTATGATATCTCCCATGTTGAAATATCCGATGTTGGAATTCAGTCTGAACTCCCTACTCATTCTTCTTCCTGTATGGAGGTGATTGACTGTCTTCTGTTCTAGGTTTCCTTTCGTCTCGATGCTACATTTTTATAGTATGTTTTGCACTATTTTCACAGATGATGGATCATTTAATAATTTTATGCATGATTGAAAAAATCCTTTTATTGTACTCACTTGTCCCATGGGTTTCATTTCGTTGGTATGATCCAATAATGGAGGCATCTCATACTCTGGTGCTTCCTTGTTTGGCTATGAAGTTGAAGTCGATGCCATGTATTTCTTATGAAATTCTTGTCTTTCTTTCTTAAGTACCTCCTTCTCCTTCTGTGCGTCAAACTATTTCCTTGGTTTGGCATTCTTCTTCACCCACTAATTTTTTGCTGGCTCTTGTTGGACTGCATCGTTTCCTATTTTTTCTCCTCTATAGGTAACTATGGTGATTTTTTGTCCTTCATCCCTTGCCTTGTCTGAAATCCACTGAATATTTTGGTTGTTCTGGTTCCTCTTTTCCTGGATCTTTACTAATATTGTTGGGCATTCTTCTATGTCGTGAGTTGATGCACGACAATACATACAAGTCATTGGTGGAAGTAGAAATTCGCTTGCATAATCTCCTAGTTGTTGACAATTATGACATACCACTGGTTGTCTACCTTATCCAAAACCTCCTTTGGCTCATCCTCCACCTCTGTAGCTTGCTCGATATCCTCTTGGTGCATTATACTGAGGTGCTTGATCATACTGCACAGTATTGTATTGATGCTATGTTATGTTGTATTGTGGCTACGCGGTATTATATGATTGTTGCACAATATTATACTGTTGCTACGCAATGTTGTATGGAGTTGGAACTTGATTAAACTATGGTGCATCTTTCCCAGTCATCATTTCTTCCTTCACTCTATATGCATATGATGTCCTTTCTCGCATCATCTCCATGATTCTACAATCTTTGTAATCGTGGCCCTCCGATTTGCAAAAGTCCTAATATGAACTCTTTGGGATTGTTTGGTATTTTTGCATCATCGTGCAATGAAGTGACCTGGTTTCTTGCTTATTTTGCACCATAGTCCTTATGTTGGTAACGGATTTGGCATTCCTGTTTCCATATACTATGAGAATGTTGGACATTCATTCTTGTGGTGTCCTTATGTCCTGCACGTAGTGCAACAAACGACTTCTCGTTTGTATTTACTCTTATTCTGATTTAGATGAAACGTTAATTTCTTCAAATCCTCCTTCAGTTCTTCGATAGTTAGGTTTTTCTATTGATACTGTTTTTCTTCCACTTGTAGGGTTTCCTGCAGAGCCTCTCCCTGAGTCTAGAACTTCTATTGTCGCAACAGATATTTTAAGTGTGGTAGTAGTGAATTGATGAATAGGTGCCTATGTTGCATATCAGTCATGAGATATTTCAACTTTCCCTTCAGTCTCTTGAATCTCTGGTCAATTCCCCATATAGATTCTCCCAGTTTCTGTCTAATTTATATCATCTCATTCATGTATTGATCCTCTGAACTCGGCTTATGGAACTCATTAATCATTAATTTATTAATGTTTGTTAGTGTCCTTGTTGTCCTAGGTGCACCATTTGCATCTAGACTATGTACCAGTCTAGTGCATGGTCTCTTAGCGTAATATCTAAATGTGCAAGTTTGGTATCTTCATCAATGATCTGTTTTTCTTCCCAGATCTTTGGAAAAATGAACAAGTGTTTCTCAAGGTCTTCTGCTTCTTCTCATTGAAATTGTGGTAACCTGATGGTGGGATCGTGTCCTACCATTCTGAATGTTGAACTACTACTTCATAGATACCTGACTAGTGGTGCCTGAAATGGATCCTCTAGTTGTTGTTCCTTGTGTAGATGTACTTCCTGCTATTTGACTACTTCTGAACTTTGGTTTTCTAAATGGTGGTGTTCTATTTGGTGTATTAGTCACACATGGTCTTATGGGTTCCACACTGACATTAATATGGATAGGATTGTTACCTCCCCTTCTAGCTCTTGGACATCTCATATTCCTCTCATATGTTGTGTGCATGACTTCCTCAATTTTCTCCACAGCCCGAAGATCCTCTACCTCTTCCTCATCACTCTCCAGGCCTTCCCTCGCGGCTATGGCTCTCTTCTTGGTATTCATCTTGTATTGGTAGGGTGCTCCGCTATGCGTCTTTCTAGTTTTCGCCATGATCTGCTTGATCTGGTCATCGTCCATCATTATTGGGTCCAAGGGTTCCTCCTCCATTCCCTTCTTATTTCCTCCTTCCATTTCTCCTCTTTATGTCAGTGTTTCCCCCCTTTCCCCATGCACACAGGGAAGTTTAGTTGTCTGACTCCATTGTCATTACACCTTTATTGTATAACAGTATCTTAATATAGGTATACAATGATCAAATTTACCTTCCTCGAGGTCCGCGTAGAAACTCTTTCTCCACTGCGCTATATGACTTCGTTGTGTCAATTGCAAACTCTGTTATAAAATCTGCCACAATACTGTCAAGCCAAAAATCTACTACGCGAGTGAATTTGTTGTTCACCTGTTGTAACTGCTCAATCTGTACTGGAGTCCAGTCTAACTATCGAATCTGGTTCGTTACATGGTTATCCTTCAACCTTAGTATCCACTACTGCAATAAGTGTGGGAAATCATAGAAAAAGACTTCATGCATATCAGTAAACACGTATTTCTAAAGATATTTGCGGGGTGTTATTCTAGGGTTTTTGTTGTCTTTCTGGGAAAACTCCAGCTCTTTTGTTCTTAAGAAGATTTCGATCTCTACTTTTTTTGGATTCCACAGTCTCAACATCCCCTTGTAGTAGTTCATTGCTTTCTTATTTCCTTTACTCTTCTCTTGCTCAACCTATCACATCTAATCAATCCTCTCATGTTCCTACCAGCGACAACGAAACCATTTGTTGGCTTACTTTTCTATTCTCCTCTATACTGTCTGCATTTATTGACCCAAGGTTCATGTCTATTCAGGTTTCCAACAAAGCCTCTAAAACTATCGGCTCTCCTAGTAAGAAAAAAGGCAACAGAACACACAAAATGTGCTACATAGTCTCACACGAGATAGCTTTAATGGGTGGTTGTAATACTCATGTGTTTACAACCTAGGATTGAATGCGAGATATGAGAATTTTATATTGAACTACTATAATAACTTGTAAACACAATATACCTTCATTTGCGAATACGCAGGAAATATAGCAACTCATTCATTAAACATCACAACAACTACTGAAGACAATAAAGATATGCATGCATTCATCACATAACACATATGTTACCATGGTTCACCCCCTCTGGTTCACCCCCTCTTGGGCTACGTCCACAAAGATTTGGCTCTCATCTCTTTTACTATAGTCATTTTGTCACTATAGCATCATGTGCTTACAACTCTTCCCTGTTGGGTTAGATCTATATGAGGCGCATTAGATCTCACCAAGCTCCTCAGCCTGCAGTCTAACCCTAAATATATACCCTCCTTCATCCTCTCTATCTCAACAACTTACCAAAATAGATCATACAACAAAATATTACATATCGTTTCACTACAACAGCTCTCTCTATAATAACGAATTATCTTTAGAAAAATCCAAACCCCCTATGATACCTAAGTATCTATATTTATATGTTTTTGGCTCTTCAGCCATTACAATAAATTACCAAAACCCTAACCCTATCGTTGTTAGGTCTTCCATGCATGCATGTGTGTTGTTCTTCCTTCCAGTTGTTGCTTTCCTCGTGCATACTTTCTTTCCCAAAATCGTCTTTATTTCCTCTTTGGCCTGCCTCCAACAAAGTCTTTCAGAAATGGGGTGATGTAGAAAGGCCATGGAAAAACCACAGAGTTCCCTGGATGGCGTGAGGTCCTTGGGACTTGGTAAGTCTCGATAGGGACTTGGAGAAAGGTGTGATCAAGGTGGCTAAGTCCCGGAGGATTGTTAAGCTAGGAGGAAAAACACTAAATCACCTCTTAAACTCGTCACCCTTGATTTAGTACAGTGGTTAGATCTGGTCCCTTCATTGAATTGAAGGAAAGATCAGATCTAAATCGTTGATCTCACAGAGGGGACAGATACTGACCCTCCATTAGAGCTGGATACAAATTCATAGAGCATAAACTTCAATATCAACGAGAGTCGTTGATCTATCAGAGAGTAGTTGTGGAGGATTAAGGACCCTTGGATCCATCGTGGTCAGGGGTGGCTGGAGTCAGAGGCCATGTAAAACCTAGAGCCATCATGACCATTAGATATGGCATGGTGAACTGATCACAACTGTATATCATAAGGGAGGGACATCAAATTCCCATGGTTGGAATAATTTTGAATTTTGAGGCAAGGGAAGTATGAGACGAGGAGTCTCAGGGACGATCTAGACCATCCATTGGGGCAAGGGCCATGTTAAAGCTCCACCACAGATATTTGTGACTCTCACTTACCCAATAATAAGTAATGAAGTGATGTCAACCTATCATGTCATGCTAACGAGGACCCCGACATGTACAGGAGGAACACGTGTCAACCTGGGATTGAACGAAGGCCGAAAGGTGAGTCCCTATCGGATCATAACTTGGGACAAGTGTCATTCAATCCAAAATGTTAGATCCTTGAGATCGAACAATCTCAACAATCTGTCAAAGGGAGTTGTTTGGAATTGTTGTATAATTGGGAAAGGATTTGAACCGATGGGAGAACCCTAAGAAGTAATACAAACCATTGTTTAAAGGGGATCGTCAATGCACGATATCTGTCAATTTTCCATGGATTTACTATTTCCTCAGAGATTTGACAGTAGGAGGTGACAACATACCCACATGGATATCCACATGTCCAACGATGGAAATACCACTTGTATTGGTCCTTGGGCGTATTGAGGCTATGACTGTGATCCGAAGTGAGTGCCATGTATCTTTCCGACTTGGCAGTTGATGTGGTTGGGGTGACAGGTGTCATATGGGGAATGGAAAATATCAAGGAATGTATACAGAGGTGGCATGGAGGGCCAACGAACAAGCCCTAAACCCCGAACCTTAGATCTTAGGGAAGAGATTAGGGCCATATAGTGCAAGGAACCTTTCAAAATGCCCTCTGGGAAAAAACTCCAATATATTATTTATGAGGTGGCATGTTGGTCATTGATCCATCAAAGCGAAGGGAACCTTGAGGTTGGATCCTAGTCATCTATCGAAAAGGGACATTTGGGGTAGATTACGAATATTTACTCTAAGGAAGGAACCCTGATATGGAAATATGACCATTGATCTATTGGGGATGGAGGAGCTCCGATGGGAAATCCTAACCATCCATCATAAAGTAATTTTTAGGATGGGCCAGGGGAATTCATTCCTAAAGGGGGGAATCTGGGGTGAAAATTTGTTCGTCAATCTGACAAAATCAGAGATGCCATAACACTTGATTTCCACCATTCGTCACAAGGCCCTTTTGGGGTGGATCATGGACAAGGACCTCGAGAACAAAGTTCTATGGTAAAATCTTGACCATCGATATTCCAAAGTCCAAAGAACCTCGTGGAATATCTCGACCATTAATTCTTATACGAGGACTCTCGTAGATAATGGGTAATGAGCTACGTGTCATGCGGGAAGGTGGTCACCTGTCACAATAATATGATATGACCAAGAAACCAACCTAATCCTAGACATCTCTTACTGAGCCTTTGGGAATTGTCTGATCTATCGGAGTGCATTGGGTCACTAGTCGTGGAATACTACGATGGGGGGGATTCTGGTAGAGACTAAAAGTGACAAGAAGGGTTCAAAAGAGCATGGGTTGAGATAGGACATGGCTAATGCCATGTCTGCACCATATAGCATGATACGTATACCATAGGACCACGTTAGCACCACGAAGGAATATGATGATAATAGGGTGCCACATGGATGACACATTGTAGTGAGGAGACTTGAAATTTGAGAGGCCATAACTTTCGATATGGAGCTCTGTTTTGAGTGAGATTACAATCATTGGAAATATCTTGAAGATAAGAAGATGATGGTGCCATCGAAAGGGAGTTTTGGTATCGGTTAAGGAGAATGAAATATTAATACCCCGTTCCCTCCAATGTTACCTGGGGGGTTGGGTGTGTTGCACCAACATTCAAGATACATTTTCATTACTCAATGCAAGTATACATTTGAACTACTAAAAATATTTGGCATGACAGATTGCAAGTCTGTTCTCACCCCAATGGAAAGAAACTTAAAACTTTCAAAATTTGAAAGGGGGGAATTGGTAAACAACACTAGTTACAGGCAGTTGATTGGTAGCTTGATCTATTTAACAACCACTCATACATATTTATCATATGCAGTCAATATTCCATCAATATTTATGTAGGAACCAAGGGAAATCCATTGAAATTTGGAAAAAATAGTTCTTATATATATTCAAGGTACAAAAGATTATGGTCTCTTCTATACAAGAAGAATAAGAATTTTGTACATGTTGGATATTTAGATGCAAATTTTGTTGGAAATTTTAATGATAGGGCATCGACATCAGGTTACTTGATGAATATGGGATCAATGAAAAATTCTTAGAGTTACAAGAAGCGGACTATAGTGGCCAATTCTTTAGCATAAGTAGAATATATATCAGCATGAGAAGCAACATCTGAGATAGTCTGGTTTTGCAAAGTTTTATAGGATTTGGGAATTTCTCAAATAGAAGCTAGTTCATTATTAATTGATAGTCATTCAACCATTAATCTTGCTAAAAATCCAGTTTTCCATTCCAAAACAAATAATTCCAACACAAAGTATCATTACACTAGGAAATTCATTGAAAAGGGCGTCATCAAACTAGTATATTGTCCTTCAGAAGATCAAATTTCAAACATTTTCATGAAACCGCTTGGCTGGATCAAATTTACTAAGTTTAGAGTAGAAATTGGTATTTGTTCCAATGTACTTTTGGATCAAATGGGGGAATGTTAGACAACATGATCCTAAATTACTTAGTATAATATTAATTTATTATACTTAATATTTTCTAGAATATATTTTGTTAGAATAGATAATAATTCTAGAAAAGAGTCGCTTCTTAGAAGAAACAAAATAAGAAATTGCTAGAATCTGTATTTAATGTACATGGACACATGTCATACTTATATGATTATGTGATAATATGTCCATAACAAAACTTAGTTTACAATTAGTATTATGAGCTTACTTAACCTCTTATTTTCTCATGCAAGAGTAATGTTGGAGATTGTAAGCTCTTGCATTAATTTTGTAACATATTTTCGTTCTTTAATAAAATTTGTGTGTCTGGGGACACTTATTCTATCAAGTATTGGGGGTTGATGTGACATACACTCAACATCATGGTGGTCAAAAAGGTACGTCAACTTACAAAAGTGCAATTTCTACATATGAACTCTGATTGAGGTGATTTTCACATCATTGAAAAGGTCTTAGTGAGTATATTAGAATCAAGGGATCATGAGCTATGCTTGCAATTTTTTTACCGCAAAAGTGTCATTTGATGGCTTAAAAGGGCTCTAGAAGGTTCCAAATCCCAAATTTCTAAACTAGACCTACCACTAAAATATGCCCTGGAAACTGATTCCTCCAGTGTTTCCACATAGAAAGTACCAATATAAATGAAAAATTATACAATGATCAATTATAGATCATCAATAAAAACTTGGGAAATCATATTCTTGGTATATGCAATTTTCTTACAAATTTCTTACTCCTAGTTGAGTAGAATTATCTCATCTTAGCCCTATATTCAAATATATCAAATAATCAGCCACATGCATGGCCAATAATAGAAATAAAGGTGTCAAGAAAGTCGTTAGTGAAAGATGAGATGGATCTCTAGTGTTCGTAAGATCACCAATTAGGTTTCTAAGTTCATCTAAGCATTGAATAATCTATATATGGGTCTTTTGGGGGTGGTTAGGGATTAGGGTCTAGGTTTGGATAAGGTTTTTGATGCAGCAGCATCTCTCCACGATAGCCAGCCAGCCAGCCAGCCACGTCAGCGCATGCATTCAAGGATGAAGAGAGGCGCAACCTTCATCTTCAATTTTGAATTTGAATGTAATTAATGTTGTAGGTTGTTGAGCCATGGAGTCGTGCCTTTGTGCAGGCATTATAGTAGGTAGGCCTTTAATGTTTGTAAGGCTGAGATCTAGATCCAGTTTTTTGGATTAGACAGCCCATTCAATGTAATTGAATAGGGTAGGTAGATTGGAGGGAAGTTCTCTAAGAGCCCCCTCATGTAAAAGATCAATTGGAATCTCATTAGGAAGGACAGAGTTAGTAGAATGAGAAGAGGGTTTGCGAGTAGAGAGTAGAAGAGAAGGAGTCGAGACCTTGTTACAGGCCGTGCTAAGGAACACCATTGCAAACAAGCATTTGCCATTTTAATACATACAGAAGCAGTTTTTCCTGCAAATATTGTCTGTGTTGTGTGAATGTCTTTGTGTGTTCAATATATGTTGTAGATGTATGTTAGATATCCATTTACAGGGGTTTTGTTTAATTTTAGGCTTGAGAGGTCTTGGAGGCTTCACACCATGAGGGTGTGACAGAATGCTGCGGGTTCTGATAGCCGTGCACAGAGGGTGCATTTATGAACTCTACGGGGTCAGACAGAGGCGTGCTAGGTGGGCACAGAAGTTGAAATCAACAACTTGGAAGAAAGACCTGTGAGGTTGTTGAATACCTCAGAAGGCAAGGCTGTGGAGAAGAATACAGTTGCATACAAAAGCTCTAAGGAGTTCTATGAAGCTCTGCCAGGTGGGCATTGAGCAGGTGCAAGGAGTACACAGAAGACTAAAACTCTCCTGTGACTTATGTAAAGCTCTGCCAAGTGGGCATTGAGCCAGTGCTAAGAGTGCACAAAGAAAGAACTCGGTCGTGAGTTCATTAGAAGCAAGAATCACAGAGGATTCTTGATACTCTACCAGAAGGGCATTGAGCAAGTGGCAGAGTGCATAGAAGGAACTCGTTGAGTTAGAGATTGAAGGAAGAATCCATTGGAGGATCTTCACAGGGTTGCTAAACACTCTGAAATTCTCAGCAAGAGGTTGCTTGAGTGAAGGATAGCCAAGAGGGCATCCAAATTCTCCATTTTGAGGGAGAAAGGAAAAAGGACGAGTTTCCTTGGAGGTCGAAGCTACAGGAAATATCAGGACGGATAACACCTTTGTGTGCATGTGAAGTCTCTATAGGAGGGACATAAGTCAAGGAATCCCTTGAGGATTCGAAGGATAAGCTCAGGAGGGACAGCGCTTTCATATACGTGCAGGAAAGGAATCGAAATTGTGGAACTCGCAGAGGGAAGACAAAGGTAGAGGCCTTTATTGTTGGAGAAAATCTTCCAAGCATCGAGAGAAAGCGCCAAAGCTCTGAAGGGAGCACAGTTGTCGTTGGATGAGATGATAGCTTCTGGACCGTTGAGATTTCTATGTCCAGGGAGTAGCAGAAGGAGCGCACAAAAGAGGAGACCGTGAGTCGTCGGATCTCTCTCAGACACCCGTCAACAGTTAGATCGGGCGAAGACACATAGAGTTTAATCTCTGGAGTGTGCACAGAAGATCAGGGGAATGGACGGTGGAGATACTTCATCAAGAAGTGTCGAAACCCTGTCAGTTGTTGGATCGGCTAGAACTTACACGAGGTTTAAACCCTCGAAAGCAGAGTGAAGTCCTGAAAGAATCGGCATATCGAAATTTCGAAAATTGGAAATTCGGAAGTCTTGAGGACAGGGGATTGGGGATCTCCATGGTTAAAACCCCAAGACAAATTAGAACCATCCATATGTTGGGACAAGTGGGAGGGATTGAGAGCCATCGACATCTCGGAAGTCTAAAGACCAAGAGTTCGAGACCTTTTGAGTCCCGAAACAACGAAAGGATCACAGTCGTTGATTTGAGGAAGGACGCGTGTCACGCGATCGTCCAATTCGGAGATCCAAACACCAAGACTCACATAGGTGAGTGCTTTTGAATTTGCATCTGGCGAAGTTCCGAGATTTGATCTGGACCGTCCATCAGTTGGAGGACACATGGCAGAGACTCGGGATTTCGGCCATCGGGATGTCGGAAGTCTTGACGACAGGAGATCGAGAATCTCCATAGAGAAAACTCTGAAACAGATCAGGGTCGTCCATTTATTAGGACACATGGCAGAGATCGGGAGTCGTCGACATTTCAGAGTTCGAAACTTCGGGAGTTCCAAGGGTAAAGACCCATAGGCATTTCGGTGTTTGAAAGCTCGAAATCGCGAAGTCAGCAGGACTGTCCATTTTGAGGGGACGTGTTGCAACAATCAAGACCTTCGAGAAAATTCCCGAAAGGGGAGAGTCCATCGGCATATTGAGATTCGACAGATCACGAATCCCGAGCACAAGAACCACGCACATTTCGGAAATGCGAAGTCTGAACCCCCGATAAGGAGGAAAGCGTCGTTGTGGGTGTCAGCTGTCATCATACCGGTAAATCGAAGTTCGAGAGATTGGAAGACCCGAGGACAAATGCATTTCGGCATTTGAAACCCCGAAGTCCCGAGGGAGATCCGGAGCCGTTGGTTTGGTAGATGATCACGACCGTTGACCGTGTTTACGGTGGAAGGGGTTCCTAGTAAAGGCATATTGGGATTCGGAGGATCGGGGATCCTGAGGACAAGGGGTCAAATACATCTCGACATCCAAAAGCCCGAAACCCCGAAAGGAATAAGACTGCAGTCTTATGCATAATGGTCACATGGACCAGAGCATAGCTAGGAAGGGCTAAGGCGAGAAAGGTCGTTTCGGCATTTCGGTGATTTGATGATCGGGAGATCGAGAAGACAGGGGTTTGTGACATCGGGGATCGTGGGAGCCCGAAACCCAAAATTAAGTCGGGGAAGTTCACGGTTGAGTGCAGAAGACCATGAGGAAAGATAAGGACCTGTGGATCGTTGTGAGCAGCGGTTCCTGCGGGAATCGAAAGAGCCAATTCAGCTCACTTGGTGATTGAACGATCCTGTGAGTGGACGTAGAGTGCATCTGCGTCTGCATCAATTTTTCTCCATACACACAAATGAAAAATACATTTAAACAATAACAAAACTATATTACAAATTATGTAAATTTGTATAATGTAAAAACTATAAAAATAATATTTGGAATAAAATCCACCTAGAAATGAGAGCTTCTCTATTATAAATGTTGAGTGTTGGTAATTAAAACCTTCATTTGTCTTGTCATATCTAAGTTTGGGTCAATTCAACAACATAAGAAGCTCATGGCTGGGGAAATGGGGAAATATGGAGAAAAATTACATTACAAGTTGAAGACAATAATGAATAAAGGGGTGACAATTTTGTTTTATTTGTTTAGAAAGAGAAACACAGACACACACATCACGTATATGTTTTTATAACATAAATAAAATTACATGGATTGTGCATTTCCACGAGGAAAATAACTATGTGAAGCCTCTGAAGGTATTTAAATATAAATGCATGAACATTGCTAAAATGAGTTCACAACAGTGCATGTTCCCATTGCAATGAATTTTGGAACTAACTCCATGCTCCCACCCTGCACCTTTGAGCCAATGCATTTATTTGAGCATGAACTTGAAAAGACGGAAAATACTTATCTCTAAAAATAATCAAGTTCCACATTGGCAAATTCCCACTAAATTTAAACATGAAACTAATCTAAAATTTCTTAATTCTCTTTTTTTCAAACTAGAAATATTGACGTTCTTCCATCAAAATTCCATGCCACACATTTTCCATACCTGCTGATTTTTCAACCACCTTCCACAATTCCTTTGCATGACTCCTTTTCATAAAGACGATGAATAAATAAATGAAGAATGATTTCACAATCATTTCTACATAACATGCAACTTCCCTTACCGTGTCTGTCTCTTTTGTTAAGCATCTCCTAAATCAATACCTTATTAGTCCCTCCTGCAACTTCCCTTACCGTGTCTATCTCTTTTGTTAAGCATCTCCTAAATCAATACCTTATTAGTCCCTGCCTCGGGCGAGGGAATATAGCATTCAGTAGGTGCATTTGGCTATATGAGTTGGTGCGTTTTGCAACCAGTTTTA
>ML811595.1:110552-122129 GCA_009831015.1 Picea engelmannii | reverse complement strand
AGGTGCATAAGGTGCATAGGAGAGGAAAGAACTGTTGGATGTTCTGTAAGAAGATACTCTTCCAGGTGGGTATTGAGTAGGTGTGCAGATAGGCACATGAGACAAGAACTCTTTGAGTTCTTCAAATTGAGGAAGAGTCCATTTAAGGATCCTCACAGGGTTTCTGAACACCCTGCAGACTCAGCAATAGGTTGCTTGAGTAGGAGACTAGCCAGGAGGGAATCCAAATTATTCATCTGTGGGAGAAGGAAGAAGGATAAAATCCCTTAGGGGTCTGATTACTTGGAGAAGCTCAGAAGAGATATCACTTTAGTGTGAGAAGACTCTGTATGAGTGCAAACGTCAGAATCCTTTGAGGATTCGAGAAAAGGAGCTCAGGAGGAACAACGTCATTGAGAGCACAGGCGAAGACTCAGATTGTGGAGCTCGCAGAGGAAAGTCAAAGGTCGAGGCCTTTAGTCTTGGATAAATCTTCCAAGCATCGGAAGAAAGCACCAAAGCTCGGGAGGTGCAACAGCTGCCGTCGGATCTGCTGAAAGGATCTGGACCATTGAGAGTTTCATGTCGAGGGAGAAGTAGGAGGAGCGCACAAGGGGGATGGATCTGGACCGTCGAATCTTTCTTAGAATACCCGTCAGCCATCGGATCTAATTGGAGTTGCGAGGGAGTTAAGCCTTCGTGAACAGGGGAGTGAAGTCCTGACAGGAATTTGTCATCGGGATTTCAAAATTCAGAACTTCGAGGATCAAAGGGACAAGATGCCAGGACATTTTGGCATTTGATTTTATGAAATCATGAAATGAATGTGGACTTTCCATCTTGAAGGGATGCATGGCAGAAATCAAGACCTTCAGGAAAAATCCAGATAGGAAAGTCCATCGGCATATCGGGGTTCGGTGTTTCGCGAATCCTCAAGATGAGACGTCCGGAACATTTGAAAGCCTGAAATCATGAAAGACATAGGACTGCGGTCATATGGAATAGTGGTCACATAGACCAGAAGATAGCTATGGGGCTAAATGCTGTTGAAGCCATTTCGGCATTTTGGGATTTCAATGATCGGGGAATTGAGAGAACAGGGGTTCTCAAGACATCGGGAATTGGGAAACCCCGATGCCTGGAATCACATTTCCTGTGGGGAAATTGTTCATGGTCGTGTTCAGGGCCATGAGAGAAGAGGAAGGACCTGTGGATCATATTTTAACAGAGATTCCAGTGGGAATCGAAAGAGCCGCTTCAGCTCACGAACTAGATAGAACGATCCTATGAGTAGACGTAGTTGGTGTTTGCGTCAAGCTTGGGAGCTTAAGCCAAAAAGGAATATTATATTAATATTTCTTAAATCATAAAGTATGGATAATTATTTTATCCTAAGTTCTAAAGTTGGGGACAAGTGGGCCAAAGTAGTTCCCAACATGAAAAGTGTCAAGTTGGGGACATGCATACATATTGTTGGGACTTAGTTCATTTCCTATCATCTTTTCCATCATTCTTCCCATGATTCGTCCCACCATTCAATCATCTAGTCAATTATCCATGAGCATGCACACACCCATTGAGCTATCCTTTGTAACTTCATGACTATACATGAACCCATATCCATAGCCATATTTCTGCTCATGTAGCTGGTTAGCGTGGGAGTTGGACTGAAGAAGTGGGTTGTCAGGCCCGTGGGATATTGAAGAGGCAGGTTGTCAGGCCCGTGAGAAATTATCTGGGTGAGAGAATTGTTGGGGATCGATTTCCTGAAGGTGTTGAACTACAGCTATAGTGCTCTAAGACTTCATGTTCGGCCTATTGTTGAAGCTCAGAAAGGAAGTGGGGTAGTCGAAGGAATGTTGAGAAGAGAAGGGGAACACTTCCTGGGTGGGACGAGCATGTGGGGAATGAGGGACTATAGGCTGTTAGTTGAGTTGGCACCTGAGATAGAGTATTTCTTGTTGTCCATGAGCCTTTAGCCTAGTTAGGAATCCTTTTACCCATGTGGAGTTTAGTCCCTTCTCGGGGGTGACTCATTGTTGAGAGTGATGAACAGTGTGGTCTAAGGATGGGAGGTTTGTGTAATGTCTAGACACAGTTGGTAACATTATTACCAAGACAAGTGTCAATTGGGTGATAAATTTACATGTTGCATTGTTATTTACATGCTTATATTTATGGGTTTATCTTATGTGTGTTTATAACTGTCTGTAAATTTATGGGTACTTCTTGTATATGTTGCATGTATATGTTTACTATCATTTTAGTATGAATCTGTGAATTTACATAATGTATTTTTCTATCTACATTTTTTATATATATGCTTCCTCAAGAGTTTCATGTGCATATGTATTTTAATTGCATGTAGTTCGAAACATTTATGTGGCATAGCTCAGTTGGATGCTAGGTATGTTACAATATATTCTGCATAGAGAACAGTAAGAGTTCTCTGGTGTAGCATGGCCTGGCATGGATGGTTGGGGACATTACACCTGAGGGTGGTACAGTTATCTACATCAACATTCATCATCAGTTACAGTCCCACATTTTGGTTGACACAAGCATGGGGCATGGCTGCCTTATTTGTACACAGATTTTATTTTTTCTCCCTTGAGAAAGGTTTGGGTCCCACAATTTTCCCTCTTCCTCTAGCGGATCACTCTTGCATTTCCTCTCTTCACTCTTCTTTACAATGGCACTCTCAACAAAAGAAACATTGATGTATTTCAGCTGTACATATGCTCCTAACCTCACACATCAGGGGGCATGTGTTATCACTGAAAAATCGTCTACAACATTTCACACAATGGTTGAAGAAACAAATCAATGCTAGCAACAATTATTCCACCTACAACACCAAATTCCATCAAAAGGAAAAAAACTATATAATTGGGTCAAAAATCAAAGTGCACAAATTCACCAAAGGAAGCGCACGCACATTGTGTAGTATGTGTGGGCCAACACAACCCTCGGCACGCAAAATGAGCGACTATCTAAGATAGAATCTATGCACTTCTATGAATGATGCATTTATGGATCTTGTTGGCCCATCAACCACTTCTAGTTTGATGCCCAACATGATTTGACACTCATATCTAAGAGAAATCTAGCTTGGAGGATGGTCAAGGGCTAGAGGGTGCCCTAAAAGGCCCCTTGTTCACACTATGAACCAATTAAATTTTTCCGTGAGTGGATGCTATAAATAAGAGCCATGGGTGTGCTAATAAACAAATATATTCAAGGTATGTTATGCTGCAATAATTCTTCCTTGAGAATCCTCTTTTCTCTTTGAAGCCTTCAAGCACCATTGCAATAGGCCATTCTGCTCACCTCTTGAGGGAATAACCATTTTTTTTCTTCACCATTTGTCATTTCTTCCATTGTAAGGAGAGAAGAGATCTCAATTAGGGAAATCAATATCCCTCCCAAGGAGGAAGAGGGGACTCATAAGTCCCTTCCTTTTCTCTACGGTGTTGTTCCTACTAATCTATTGATCCATTGGCAAGAATATGTTGGTAATTGTTTGATTTTCATGGTTCTAATTTTCTCAAGCTTTCTAACATTTATTTCTTAGTTGTTTTTAGTTGTATTTATTTGTTTTCATGTGTGTTTGGTTTTTCTAACCCACTCACAAACTTTTGTCTTGTTTAGCAGGCTTATCTAAAAATGCAAGTGTTTTTGTTTTGCTCACCCAAGTGACAAAACCAACACAACATTAATTCCATAATTTATTAATAGCATGTACAACAACAAGGAATTATTTTTCAGTTATCGTATAATTTAACTTGCAAGGAGTGAATTTATTTTTGATGTAGTAGATGGCATATGGGTTTCGCTCCTCCTATTGTCCTAGTTGTTGGAATATTCAATAATACTGAGAGGGGGGGTGAATCAGTATTATGTATTTTTTACCATTTTTAACCACAACATATAAACATTAAGTTATAAATAATTTATCAATTATGATTTCATTCAATATATCATAAACATATAACAATGGATACACAATACACAATAATTTTACGTGGAAACCCAAATGGGAGAAAAACATGAAACACTTTTTAATGTATCAAAATATTACATCCACCAAAGGAACCAACTTCCAAAATTCTCCAGAACCAATTGTAAGGAGGCACCAACCCTCTAGTGTATAGGCTATAACCTGACGGAAGCTACAACTCCCTAAATTTTCTAACTTCAACTGGAAGGAGGCTCCAACCCCTTATCCTTTCCCCTTCCTTCCTCTCTAAAATATAAATGATAGAATCAAGTTGTCATTGATACAGATACATCATCATCATCAAATCTATTTCAAACCAATAAACACATAAATATTATGACAAGATCTCCAAGAATATCTCCCAAATAATATACCCAAAATCACTAATATATGCATCAAACCATGTTCCAAAAACCTTCAAGATATACCTCAATCATGTGTCAAAACTCCAATATATTCCTCAAGCATATACCAAAAAATACAACATATTCCTCCAAGCATATGCCAAAAATATCCAATATATTTCTCAATCATATACCAAAATATCCAAGATACAATCCTCAAGACATATAAAAGACATACCTTCCATTCTGTAAAAACCCTAGTGCATAATATATCAAATCATCAAACCTTGGCTTCAACATTAACAAGAGGTATTCATCTTCATAACCTTTCCTCAGCCTCGTGGGATTGGTCTGGGAAATGAGGGAGACCTCACGTGACGATTATTGGAAAACCAGTTGGGGCCTTGCGGGACACCCTATACTTGACCTGCAGGGCTCACCTCAGATAGGGTTTCACAAAAACTCCTTTTCATCTCTGCAACTCCAAAAACTTCCTACTTCGCACAACTTCATTATCTCACTTATGCCAAGAAATCATAAGTTTTATTGATGATTAAATGAGATTTTATTTATGTTTATTTGTATCCTTCCAAGTACCTCCTTTAGTTGTGTTTAGGGCCAACATGTAACTTCTTGTTTGTAGTTGTTTTTATCCTTTACTTGATTTTTAGACTGACTTATAACTTCTAAACCATTTAGCAAAATTTTTTACATGATCATATTTAAGAGGGAGTATATCCTTAATCGTTAGGAACCACATGGCGTGCCACCTACCATTTGAAATGTCTTGATGGAGAATATCAATCCATAGGTGTTTTGCATGCATTTTCAAAGTCCTTCATTCTCTTTTTCTTCAATCAACTTTGGGATTCATGACCACACCTTTGGGGATTCCCGAACATACATTGTAACTTAATTTATTAACAACTAGGGATTCTTGTAGGATTCTTCAAAACGTCTTCTCATGAGGGACATGCTTAGAGATACGCCATAAGGGGACCACTTTAGAGATTCCCTCAAATAAACCCATTACTTCAAGGGGATTTTGGACCTACTTCGAGGCCTCTTCTAGGGTTGACATCAATGGAAACCAAGTTTCCAAAAATATCCCCCTTTGGAATTCATGGCAACACTCATACTCCCCCTGTGACCATTTCTCCCCCTGTCATCATGCTTTTGATCTTTCTCTCCTCCTTCGACATCAATGGAAAAGGGTAACTCCCCCTGACCATTTCTCTCCCTCGGTATTATTTTCAAGATGTTATGTAGATCAATGTGGGTCAAGAAAAACTCATATTTTCTACGAAATATACTCAAAGGTATCTATTGGGATAGGTTTGGTGAATATATCTGCAATCTGTTATTTTGTCCCAATGTACTCTAACTTGATATTAATTTATATTAATTGTTCCCATAGAAAGTGGAACTTGATAGGAATGTGTTTGGTCTTGGAACACATCAATGGATTCTTGGATATACTTATAGAACTGGTATTGTCATGGGAGATTGAGATGGGCTCGTCATATTTTACTTGTATGTATTGTAGGGTTTGCTTCATCGAGAGGACTTGAGTACACCATGTTATTATTGCAATATATTTTTCTTATGTTGTGGATAAGGATAATGAAGACAACTTCTTACTCAACCAAGACATTATAAATCACCCAAATAGAAGACTGATCCACTGTTACTTCTTCTATCATCAATGTTTCCCGCCCAATCTGCATCTATGTAGGCAACAATAGTCAATTCATTCCATTTTAGATACCATAGTACAAAATCTGTTTTTCCTTTGAGATATCTGAAGATACTCTTTTCTTCCATAACCATGGTTTCTTTCAATATTGGTTGAAATATTGCAACATATCCAACTACTTGCATCACATCTAGTCTTGAGGCTATTGCATAGAGTAAGTTGCCAATAATTGATCTATAGAGTCTCTGATCCTCTTCTTTAGATTCATCTTATTTTCTCAACTTGAAAACAATCACGATAGGAATACTTATAGATTTGAAATCTTCCATTCTTAAATTATTCAACATTTATTTGACGTAGTTGGTTTGGGAAATTAAAATGACTTCATCTAGATGAGATATTGGGAGTCCCAAGAAGAAAGTTAACTCACCATGTAGGGACATTTTGAACTCACTATGCATGTCCATGGAAAATGTCTGACTCAACCTGTCATCATCACTTCCAAATATGATGTAGTCCATGTATACTTCAATGATAAGTATGGTGTCCTGATCCATTTTTATATAAACATTTCTATTTGCATTTCCCTTTTTGAATCCTTGTTGTTGTAATTACTTGACCATTCTTGAATATTTTTGGACTATGATTGTTGTTAGACCGAAACTTGCAGGCATTAGTCTCTGCCACAATTTTCAGAGTTAGTATCCATGAGATGGGGTTAACCCATGTTGTGAAAATCGTGGGAAGCATTCAACCCAATGTCCAAAAATATCCCTACCTCCCCCTCCCGCATGTGTCGGGTGAGTTTCAAACTCAATACTTGTCTCTTTAATACCATTTGTTGGAATATGATTTTCGCTATACCAAAACCTGCAGGCATTATTATCCACCAAAATATTCAGAGTTAGGATCCAGGAGAAGGATTTGTCCCATGTTGAAAAATTTGTGGTAAGTGATGAATCCAATGTCCAAAAAATACCATGCTCTAGGGGCTTGCTTGAGTCCATACAAATATTTCTTCAATCTGCAAAAATAATCCTCCCTTTCTGATAGTAGGAACCCTTCTAGTTATTCGATGTAGATTTCTTCTTCTGATTATCCATTCAGAAATGTTGATTTTATGTCCATCCGATAGACTATGATCCTTTTGGAACATGCATAGACCAAGATTATTCTGATAGATTCCATTCTAGAAATAGGTGAAAAATTTTCTTCAAAATATATTACTTCAACTTGAGCATATCCCTTGCATACTAATCTTTCTTTATTTCTGGTTACTTTTCCATCTTCGTTTAGTTTGTTTCTGAGAACCCATTTTGTACCAATCATGTTTTTGTCCTTAGGTCTTGGAACCAATTCCCATGTCTCATTCTTCTCTATTTGATTAAGTTCTTCTTCCATGGACTTGATCCAATTTCCATCACTATTGGATTCCTCAAAGTTTCTTGGTTCAACTGTGGATAATAATTCTATAAGTATTTGTTTTGGTTCTTATTTGATTCTTCAGGTTTCTATTCCTTTCTTTTATACCCAATAATCTGTTCTAGTGAATTATTCTTTGGACACCAATGTTTGGGTGTCCTAGAAGATGTCTAGAGATATTGATGATTTTCTTCTTTTCCTTCTTTCTTTTCTTCCGGTTTCTTATCCTCTGGTTCTTTTTCTTCTATTGCTACTTCTTCTTTTAGTTATTCTACTATTATTTTCAAGATGTTATGTAGATCAATGTGGGTCAGGAAAAACTCATATTTTCTACGAAATATACTCAAAGGTATCCATTGGGATAGGTTTGGTGAATATATCTGCAATTTGTTATTTTGTCCCAATGTACTCTAACTTGATATTATTTTATATGACTTGTTCCCATAGAAAGTGGAACTTGATAGGAATGTGTTTGGTCTTGGAATGCATCAATGGATTTTTGGATATACTTATAGAACTGGTATTTTCATGGAAGATTGAGATGGGCTCGTCATATTTTAGTTGTGTGTATTGTAGGGCTTGCTTCATCGAGAGGACTTGAGTACAACATGTTATTATTGCAATATATTTTTCTTATGTTGTGGATAAGGATAACGAAGATAACTTCTTACTCAACCAGGAAATTATAAATCACCCAAGTAGAAGACTGATCCACTGTTACTTCTTCTATCATCAATGTTTCCTGCCCAATCTGCATCTATGTAGGCAACCATAGCCAGTTCATTCCATTTTAGATACCATAGTCCAAAATCTGTTTTTCCTTTGAGATATATGAAGATACTCTTTTCTTCCATAACCATGGTTTCTTTCAATATTGGTTGAAATATTGCAACATATCCAACTACTTGCATCACATCTAGTCTTGAGGCTATCGCATAGAGTAAGTTGCCAATAATTGATCTATAGAGTCTCTGATCTTCTTCTTTAGATTCATCTTATTTTCTCAACTTGAAAACAATCACGATAGGAGTACTTATAGTTTTGAAATCTTCAATTCTTAAATTATTCAACATTTATTCGACGTACTTGGTTTTGGAAATGAAAATGACTTCATATAGATGAGATATATGGGAGTCCCAAGAAGAAAGTTAACTCACCATGTAGGGACATTTTGAAATCACTATGCATGTCCATGGAAAACATCTGACTCAACCTGTCATCATCACTTCCAAATATGATGTAGTCCATGTATACTTCAATGATAAGTATGGTGTTCTGATCCATTTTTATATAAACATTTCTATTTGCATTTCCCTTTTTGAATCCTTGTTGTTGTAATTACTTGACCATTCTTGAATATTTTTGGACTATGATTGTTGTTAGACCGAAACTTGTAGGCATTAGTCTCTACCAAAATTTTTAGAGTTAGGATCCACGAGATGGGGTTAACCCATGTTGTGAAAATCATGGGAAGCATTGAACCCAATGTCCAAAATTATCCCTCCCTCCCCCTCCTGCATGTGCTGGGTGAGTTTCAAACTCGATACTTGTCGCTTTGATACCATTTCTTGGAATACGATTTTCATTATACCAAAATCTGCAGGCATTATTATCCACCAAAATATTTAGAGTTAGGATCTAGGAGAAGGAGTTGATCCATGTTGAAAAAATTGTGGTAAGTGATGAATCCAATGTCCAAAAAATACCATGCTCTAGGGGCTTGCTTGAGTCCATACAAATATTTCTTCAATCTGCAAAAATAATCCTCCCGTTCTGATAGTAGGAACCCTTCTAGTTATTCGATGTAGACTTCTTCTTCTAATTCTCCATTTAGAAATGTTGATTTTGTGTCCATCCAATAGACTATGATCCTTTTGGAACATGCATAGGCCAAGATTATTCTGATAGATTCCATTCTGGAAATAGGTGAAAAATTTTCTTCAAAATATATTACTTCAACTTGAGCATATCCCTTGCATACTAATCTTTCTTTATTTCTGGTTACTTTTCCATCTTCGTTTAGTTTGTTTCTGAGAACCCATTTTGTACTAATCATGTTTTTGTCCTTAGGTCTTGGAACCAATTCCCATGTCTCATTCTTCTCTATTTGATTAAGTTCTTCTTCCATGGACTTGATCCAATTTCCATCACTATTGGATTCCTCAAAGTTTCTTGATTCAACTGTGGATAATAATTCTATAAGTATTTGTTTTGGTTCCTATTTGCTTCTTTAGGTTTCTATTCCTTGATTTTATCCCCAATAATTTGTTGTAGTGAATTATTCTTTGGACACCAATGTTTGGGTGTCCTAGAAGATGTCTAGAGATATTGATGATTTTCTTCTTTTCCTTCTTTCTTTTCTTCTGGTTTCTTATCCTCTGGTTCTTTTTCTTCTACTACTACTTCATTTAGTTCTTCTACCATTATTTTAAATATGTTATGTAGATCAATGTGGGTCAGGAAAAACTCATATTTTCTACGAAATATACTCAAAGGTATCCATTGGGATAGGTTTGGTGAATATATCTGCAATCTGTTATTTTGTCCCAATGTACTCTAACTTGATATTATTTTATATGACTTGTTCCCATAGAAAGTGGAACTTGATAGGAATGTGTTTGGTCTTGGAATGCATCAATGGATTCTTGGATATACTTCTAGAACTGGTATTGTCATGGAAGATTGAGATGGGCTTGTCATATTTTACTTGTATGTATTGTAGGGTTTACTTCATCGAGAGGACTTGAGTACAACATGTTATTATTGCAATATATTTTTCTTATGTTGTGGATAAGGATAATGAAGACAACTTCTTACTCAACCAGGACATTATAAATCACCCAAGTAGAAGACAGATCCAAAGTTACTTCTTCTATCATCAATGTTTCCCGCCCAATCTGCATCTATGTAGGCAACCATAGCCATTTCATTCCATTTTAGATACCATAGTCCAAAATCTATTTTTCCTTTGAGATATATGAAGATACTCCTTTCTTCCATAACCATGGTTTCTTTCAATATTGGTTGAAATATTGCAACATATCCAACTACTTTCCTCACATCTAGTCTTGAGGCTATCGCATAGAGTAAGTTGCCAATAATTGATCTATAGAGTCTCTGATCTTCTTCTTTAGATTCATATTATTTTATCAAATTGAAAACAATCAAGATAGGAGTGCTTATAGTTTTGAAATCTTCAATTCTTAAATTATTCAACATTTATTTCACGTACTTGGTTTGGGAAATGAAAATGACTTCATCTAGATGAGATATTGGGAGTCCCAAGAAGAAAGTTAACTCACCATGTAGGGACATTTTGAACTCACTATGCATGTCCATGGAAAATGTTTGACTCAACCTGTCATCATCACTTCCAAATATGATGTAGTCCATGTATATTTCAATGATAAGTATGGTGTTCTGATCCATTTTTATATAAACATTTCTATTTGCATTTCCCTTTTTGAATCCTTGTTGTTGTAATTACTTGACCATTCTTGAATATTTTTGGACTATGATTGTTGTTAGACCGAAACTTGCAGGCATTAGTCTCTACCACAATTTTCAGAGTTAGGATCCACGAGATGGGGTTAACCCATGTTGTGAAAATCGTGGGAAGCATTGAACCCAATGTCCAAAAATATCCCTCCCTCCCCCTCCCGCATGTGCTGGGTGAGTTTCAAACTCGATACTTGTCGCTTTGATACCATTTGTTGGAATATGATTTTCGTTATACCAAAACTTGCAGGCATTATTATCCACCAAAATATTCAGAGTTAAGATCTAGGAGAAACAATTGACCCATGTTGAAAAAATTGTGGTAAGTGATGAATCCAATGTCCAAAAAATACCATGCTCTAGGGGCTTGCTTGAGTCCATACAAATATTTCTTCAATCTGCAAAAATAGTCCTCCCTTTCTGATAGTAGGAACCCTTCTAGTTATTCGATGTAGACTTCTTATTCTAATTCTCCATTTAGAAATGTTGATTTTATGTCCATCCAATAGACTGTGATCCTTTTGGAACATGCATAGGCCAAGATTATTCTGATAGATTCCATTCTGGAAATAGGTGAAAAATTTTCTTCAAAATATATTACTTCAACTTGAGCATATCCCTTGCATACTAATCTTTCT
>ML811595.1:95322-105673 GCA_009831015.1 Picea engelmannii | reverse complement strand
TGAGAAGAAGAAAATTTCAAGAAAGACACAAGGGGAAGATTGTTGATAGAAATCCCTCTATGGATTAATGTTTTCTTGATGGAAGAGGGGATGTTGACTATGTCCCTAACTGAGATGGAAGCGTAAACACCCTCACTTGGGGTAGGGAGAGGCTGGGGTAGATTCATGGCCTTATAGATGGGAGGGGTTCTTTGAAAAAGGGGTGGGGACAAAAATAAATGGACTCAAGAGATGAGCGATCCTTTAAAAGAGCTTCCATAGTTGAGAATTGGTGGCATGCCAAGATCAAGAAAGAAACAAGACAGTCTGAGAAGGTGCAGAAAGAAGTTGGACCAGGAGAAGTAGAGGAAATATAGATGGAAGAGTTGTTGAAGATGAGAAGACAGGAAATAATTGCTAGTCAAAGATTAAGTGAGAGAGAAGCACAGAGAGAAATAAGTCCCCAATAGGTTGGATAATAAGGAGAAGGTGTATACGTAAGAGAGGAGGAAGTCAGCATGAATCTTGAAGAAGAAAGAGAATATTTCTCCTCGATGACAGGAAAGATCGAGAATCCGGCTAAAGAGACTGCTCCAGTGGAAGAAGATGAGAGCCCCCAGATCAAAGAAAACCACCCCGAATCCAGTGGCACCACCCCCAAATTGCCCATACCCCAAGTGTCTTATATACAAGTGGTAAGTTCAATACTACCTTACCATGCTAGTTCTATTCTGATACAATTAGTTAGTCAGTCACGGCAGGGAAGTGCGAGTACAGGGAGGATATTGGGATCCCCTAGTAGATCGCCAACAGGACTGTTAGGTTTCATTTTGATAAGAGCACCAAGATCATAAATGGTTGGTCATGTGGGTGGTTCAATTTCCCAATACCCAGAATTCTAGGGTAATGGAGTTGAAGATGTTGAGCATCACTAGTTCTTGTGCGAGGAAATATGGAGATCCAGAGGGACTCCGGATGCGAATAAGTTGGTTGAGTTCTAGAATACCTTGAGAGGTCATGCTCTCAAGTGGTACATGAATATTGTTTAGCCAAGAGTGCCAAGGATGCAATTTCAAGCGTTCACACTTGTCCAAATATGGACAAGGTTCATAGTGGAGTTTAAGCTACCTTAGTCAGAACAAAAATCTCTTTCTGAGTTGCATGAGATTCAACAAAGGGAAGGTGAATCAGCCTAGGAATACAACCAGAAGTTTAAAGATGCTATAGGGATTTTAGCACATATGATCCATGCAGAACATCAAAGGGAGTGGTATATTCATGGATTTCTACCTCTGACATAGTTTTTTCTAATGAAACAACGGATAAACACTCTAACGGACACCCTAGAACAATCAATGAATATTGAAGCCATGGTAAGATATCCTGGGATCCTGAGAGTGACCAGACCCCCAAAAGATGCAAATTTGGAGAAAATACAGGGGAAAATATCAGTGCTTACAGAAAATATTCAAGAAATGATGATACCTAGACCAGGATGACCACAGGTCTAGTGCACTGGATGTTATACATAAGGACATATGGTGAATGAATGTCCACGAATGGGGGGAATGGTACCTCCTCAGAATCCAATGGGACCCTCACTAGGACCCACGGGAGGATTTGCACAAGTGTATAAAAACTTACCATTCCATAACCCCACCTCATATCATGCTTTTCCAAGGAGCCAAGCAGCACCAGAAGTTGAGTATTGTGAGATCTGTCGAATCCATGGGTATGGGCCAAGACAATGCCCCATTATGTAGAAATATTTGACAGTACCAAATAAATTACACTGTGAGTTTTGTGCATCTACTACGCATACTACCAATCAATGTAGAGCATTGGATGCACTTGCAGAGAGGTTGGACCAAACATCATTTAGAGTGAGTGAAAACCCTCAAGGGCCAGGAAGAGGTCGAGGAGGTGGAGATGGAGGAGACATCATAGGAGGAAGAACTAGGGGAAGAGGGCCAAGCATATGCTATAATTGTGATGAGCAAGGCCATATGGATAGAGATTGTCCTCATCCCAAGTGGCCATAGTGCTATCACTACAGAACCAATGGGAACGCAACTAAAGACTTCCCAGAACTAATTGAAAAACGGGAATATAGGGTACGTAAACAAGGAACTAACCTCATCAGTTCATAAATAAAGAGAGTTAGTAAGGGAAAATTACCCAACCTCAATATCGTTACTCGAGGAGGAGAAAAGACAAGAGTTGATGTTGATAATCTACCTCGGATCTAGAAAGAAACACTTAAATAAGACATGTATGACCCTCTAAAACAAAATTTGTTCTTTAAATATTTCATAGAGGTGTTTCAGAATATCCCTAGCCTTGAGATGCAAGAGAAACCCCCACAACCTATTGTTTACCCTAATATTGCGCAAGTCCCTGCTTCACCCCCTGCACCTAGAAACCATGTAGTCACACCAAGACAACCTAAGCAACCTCAAAATTTAGTTGACCTTTGGCTTCAATTATTCTTTGACATTCTTGAGAATGATCAATTAACAGATAATTTGTGCAATGCGTTATGCCTAGTTTTAGGGAATGAACAACCCATAGAAGTAGAAATAAGGACTAGTCTTCCTGAAAAGAGTAATCAGAGGGTGTAGAGAAGAAAAGTACGAATTGGAAAATAATTCAAACTAGTAGCTCAGCTAGATGAATTTGAGATCAAGGATGTCATGTTGGATCTAGGATCCGATGTGAACATTCTTCCTAAGAATACTTAGGAAGCCTTAGGAAAACCTAGGATGACATATTCCCCAATTCAGCTAAGAATGGCCAACCAATACTGTATTTTCCCAATAGGAATACTGGAGAGTGTGGAAATAGATGTTCCAGGAGTGAAGACTGTAGCTAAATTTGAAGAGATTGAAATCATGGGGGATAAGGACCCTTACCCTGCACTACTTGGAATTGATTGGGCCTATAACAACTATGTAGTAATTTAATTAAAGAAAGACACCATGACCTTTGAGGCTAATGGAATCAAGGTAGTTCAACCCTTGGATCCATATGTAGGGATCAGATATATAGAGGCAACATATAATAAAATGGAGGGAGAAGACTTGGATCATTTGTACATTTTAACAACAAGAAAAAGAGATGATTATATAAATCCTACTGTCGATGGATCGGTAAGTAGGAGGAGTATACAGTCAGTAGACGAAGACTTAGAATTGGCATTTGACATTTGGCTGCAAGGCTCATACAGAATATTATTGAGAATATGTGAAACTGTCAGGGAAATGAGATGGGTTGGGACCGAGGTCAGAGAACACCCAATATATGATGGCACATTAGGACCTAATATTTTTCTTATCAGCATGGAAGAAAAGGTAGCAGAAGGTCAAAGGATATCAGTACTAGATTTATCCCTCCAAGACACCTGTGCTAGATGGTGGGCCAATCATAAAGTCCTACTAAGAAATTGGGATGATGTGAAGCAAGCTATAAAATATAGGTTCCAAAATAAGGAGGAGATGGAATCAAAGATATAGATAAATTTCAAAGTTATGCAACTGTTTAGCGGAGAATCTGATCCTAGAGAACATATTGAACAATGCATGACACAGTGGAAATTTAGGAAAATACCCTCTCTCTTTTGGGTTCAGGTATTTCCCCACTCAGTAAGTCCAATCCCAAAAGATTGGATCATACATGAAGAAAACAGAAGACAAAACAATGACTGGAAGACGCTAGCAGATCATTTTTGCAAGGACTTCTCGTTTACAAGTAAGTACCCTGATCTTGAAGTAGTCCTGCAAAAGATTAAAGAATTCCTTTTTACAGACTATAGTAATCAGAAATCAAACCTAGTGGTGTGTGAAAAACATAGTTGAGAACGTCAGGATAATATTCACCTACACTCAACCAAGAAGCTTATAGAATGCTATAAGATTAGAAGGGATTTAGAAATCCCATATGATTTAGAGGAATTGAGAAACCTAGCCATTAAAGAGATAGAAGGGAATAGAGAAATCAAGAACATCATACCTAGTCAGACTGATAGTTCTTATAATCACCCATTAAAGTTGTGCAAAGTCAATATAGGGACCACAGAGAAACCTAAGATAGCTATGGTGGGAGATTATTGGGATGAGAAAACTAGTCAAGAAATATAGAGTTTGTTGCGGGAATATGAGGATTTGTTCCCAAATACCTTTTCAGAGTTAAAGGGAATCAAAGGAGTTATGGGACAAATGAAAATTGAATTAAAACTAGGATCAAAGCCTTTGAGGCATAGACCGTACCGTATTAACCCTAGAGTAAAAGAGAAGATTAAGAAGGAGATAGACAAGATGCTGGAAGCCAGACTTATTTTTGCAGTGGAAGAAGCAAAATGGGTCAGCTCAATAGTCATCCAAAGTAAGAAAGGAACAAATGATATCAAGGTCTGTGTGGATGATGGAAGCCTTAAATCTTCCTATGTGCATGACCCTTTCCCAACATCTTTTACTGATGAGGTTCTAGAACAATTTGTGGGGAAAGAACCTTACTCATTCACAGATGGATTTTCAGGCTACCACCAAGTAAGGATTGTCGAAGAGGACAAAAATAAGACCACATTCATAATAGAATGAGGGTATTTTGCATACAACGTGATGCTATTTGGCTTAAAAACGCCCTTGCAATTTTCTCCAGGATTGTAATAGCATATTTTAGTGAGTTCATTCACAATTTTATAGAAGTCTATATGGATGATTGGATGATATACAGTCTGCTCAAGGAACATGTAGCACTATTATGGCCGATGTTTGATAGATGCAGAGACTTGCAGATATCATTGAATCTCAGAAAGCGTATCTTTTTTGTACCACATGGGAATTTATTGGGCCACATAATATGCGAAGAGGGAGTATTTGTAGACCCAACCAAAGTTGTGGTTATTGTGAATATGTCGCCACCTATGAGTGCTAAGCAGTTGTGCTCCACGTTGGGACACACAAGGTACTATCGCAGGTTCATCGGAAGATATGCTAACATTACTGCACCTCTGGAAAATCTACTGAAAAAGGAAGAAATGTTCCAATGGACCCCAAAATGTGATAAAGCATTAAAGACCCTAAAGGAGAAGCTCAACACAACACCAATTATGATATTCCCAAACTAGGAAAATGAATTTCATGTCCATGTAGATGCTTCAGGTATTTACTTAGGAGATTTCTTAGTGCAACCTGGAGATGGATCCATGGATCATCCTATCTATTTTGTGAGATGGAAGTTGTCACAAGTTGAGAACAACTACACAATGATAGAAAGGGAGGGTTTAGCCATTATTTATGACTTTCATAAATTTAGACATTATTTGTTAGGTTCTGATTTTAAGTTCTTTACTGATTATTATGCATTGAAATATCTAGTTAATAAACCTGTGTTGGAAGGGATAATTTGTAGATGGTTGCTATTATTTTAGGAATTCTCTTTTGAAGTAATTATTAATCTTGGAATATGCAATGTAGGACCTGATCACTTGTCTAGATTAGAGTCAGGGGAAAGTGGAGGAGAAGTTGATGATCAACTCCCAGATGTAGATTTATTCCAGGTTGAGGCCATACCATAGTACCTAGAGGACATATAAGTATTCTTAAGTATAGGGGCCTGCCTAGAAACATATTCTGCAACCCATAAAATCCATATGGTTGTTAGAGCAACGGATTACTAGTTGATCATAGGAAAATGGTATAAATTGGGATTAGATAGTATCCTCAGAAGATGTGTGTTGGATCATGAAAGATAGGAAATACTATGGGAATGCCACAATGAAGTTGCAGGAGGTCATGTAGGAGGAAAGGCTACTATGCAGAAATTCCTCCAAGATGGACTTTGGTGGGAAATGCTCTTCAAGGATGCAAAGGTATATGCTAGATCATACAATGTTTATCAAAGAGTGGGTAAGCCATCACGATGAGATGAATTACCACTTTAACCAGTTTGATCTCTACAGGCATTTGATAAGTGGGCAGTTGACTTCATTGGACCAATCAACCCCATGACTAAGCATTCACAGGCTAGGTACATCATTACCACAACTGAATACCTTACACGTTGGGCTAAGGAAAAATTTGTTCAGAAATGCTTGATCGATACTGCTGCTAGGTTCATTTTTTAGAATACTATCACCCAATTTGGATGTCCTAGGAGCCTAACCAGAGATCAAGGATCTCATTGTATTAGTATCACTATAGAAAATCTTACAACAGAGTTCCTAATACAACATTACAAAATAAACCCTTACCACCCGCAAGCCAATGGAACAGTGGAAGCATTCAACAAGATTCTGGAGAGAGGATTAACAAAGGTCTATTCTACAAATCGGGAAGATTGGGATGACAGAGTTCCAACAGTACTATGGGCTTATAGGAAAACCACAAAGAAAATCCATAGTTACATGCCATTCCAGCTAGTTTATGGGAAGGAGGCAGTGGTGCCTGCATAATTCATCACTCTGAGTTTGTACATTGCATAGATCACACATATGTCAGAGGAGTCAATTGCGTAAAGACTTATAGAGTTACAAGAACTTGAGGAGACCATGTTTTTAGCAGACTTCCATCAGTCAGCTGAAAAAAAAAGGCACAAATCCTGGCATGATAGGCAGATTAAAAATAAAGTATTTGCGCAAGTAGACAAGGTTCTACTCTATGACAGTCGGTACTAGAAGCATCCTGGGAAGTTGTGTATGCATTGGTTGGGACCATTTATAGTTGCAAAGATCTGACGCTCAATATCAGTCAGACTTGTACAACTGGATGGTATGCTACGAGAAGGATGGGTGAATGGTGCTCACCTAAAACCCTATATGTTTCAGAACGTAGCTAAAAGGACTATTTCTTTAGTATGAAATATGACGAGGACCCATTTGTGGTCAGAGGGAGAATGAATCTGAATGCAATCTAAGACCATGTGCCACATGCACCCAATCCAGTCACAACCTTTATTTATATTACAGTACCCCATGTGAATTTATTTAAGCCATAAATCCGTGATACGTTAATATTCCATTGGTATTCATGTTGGGATTCCCACCCGTCAAACAGAAAGGTATGAAATCGACCACGTCCCTGTCCAACTTTCACAGTAAATGCCAGAATCCTCCAATAGGATTTTACCCATTAACCCGTCCCATCAGAAAACTCAGATCCAAGTTGTGTCCATAGGGTCATGATGAACAACAGTTATTGATGAACTTTCCAGCTAAGCCTGAGTATCAGGCTCTAAGAACTCATCGTAGAATGCATTGTTTTCAGAGAACTTAGCAATTTCTGAATTTTGTAGAGCGAGAGAGCCTGTGCAGTTCTGAAACCCCTAGTTGTGATCCCCAATCCTTATTTCACTGCAAAATTTGTTGATAACTCAGAGCTCACAATGTCGAGAGCTACAGGGAGCCGAAGCACCATGTCCAAAGACGTAGTACCATATGAGCCCTGCGACTCCTGAGTTGATGTCTTAGGTGATGTAAAGGGGAAGATGGAGCAATTCAAGTTCCTTGACCTTGACTTAACAGACCAAGTCTTGTTCCCCTAGATGAACATAGACGTATTTTGCACTATTTCTCTAGACTAGTTGGGAGGCATGTAGTTCGTGCCCAAGTCTGAATTCATCAACATATTCAACTCAACCATCATGAACCTGAGAGACTTACCAGTGTTCGGTACCACTGGTGAATTTGTGCAGTGCACCAAGTTCCCGATCAATAGGGTGCACGATATAAGTCTTTAGTTGGACAGGCAGTATCCAATCCACATCAATGACATACATCAACTCATTGGATTGTACCTCGAAGGCGAGGATGTGTCGAATGGATTCTAGGGTCCCAGTAAGCATGGAAAAATGAAATGGTAGCCCAACCTCTATGAAAGGTTCCACACACAGAGGGGGGGGGATGCAAAACCAAAATTGACCCCATACTATCAGAGATAGTCAGGACTAGTTGTTACATCATAGCCAACAAGTTTATGAGATCATATTACAAGTGAGAATGCATGTTGGATTCATTTTCAGTGGCTGACTTCTACGCCAATGGCTTTGTATTCAACTGGTGAAGTTACCTGTTGGAGTAACTTCTCGTGGCTTGCGAGGAAGCCCAGGAGAAGGGAGGGACCTTCACATATGACTACCTATTGATGGAATTCATAATGTTCAAGTGCATGCCACCCACTGGAATACCATTGGCATTAGAAAACAAGGGGCACCTGGAAAATATGTTTGATCCATGGCACTCCAGGGTGGAATCGGAGAACACAACCTTCAACAACATGACGTTATTCAAGTGGTACAATGGATTGATCGATGAAACACATAGGTTACACATTCCGTAGGAAATCCTCAACTACAACACGATGACCATTTCTTTCAACATGAACACATCATATGTTTGTATGGATGAGACATGCCAATAGGAAGGATTTCCATTCGAGGATGTTGTTATTCTACCTGGACAAAGAGGTAATGTCATGGTCAGAAGTTAAATGCAACCTACGCAATTCGGGGATGCACTATATCTTTCCTACAGAACTGCTGAAGAAGAAAGGAAAATAATCAGGGGTAGGATTGAGCTCAGGACCAGAGGTGCAGAGGAAGGAAGCTTTGGCATAGATGGACTCTAAGGAGGAGGAGGAGACACAACCATTGGAGTGTAAGAAAATAATGTTGCCAATCTTCCCACAGCTGCCAGAAAAAGATGTGTTGATAGGTAAGGATGTCAACGATATTTCGAGTGTTGCATTCATCACAGAACCAGTGGTGAAGAATCTCAAAACTGGGGTCTCTCTGAGTAAAGTCTTAAACCCCCAACCCACTCCATATGTTGTCCCCCGCACTTTCTCATTGGTTAGAGAAACCCCTATCATCCATATTCAGGATGACGCTGAACCTTCATCCATATTCAGGATATGACCCTGAACCTGACACCCATCAATCCACCATCGTCACTGAGAACCCTCCATCTCCACCACAACCCTAGTCACCACACCCAGAAACAACCAACCCACCCAAAACCACTGGTCCAAAGTCGATGCAACTCGATCCCCTAGAACAAACAGAGACAAAATTTTCATAAACAATCCCAGAGTTTCCTTAGCAGAGATAAAAAATGTCTGGTCGAAATCTAGAGGTACCAGAGCAGAGCCTGCAACTAACTGGTCTGAACCTGGAAACCCAAGACCAGAAGATTGTGCCTTTTGTGCCGAAAAATGTTGAGACCTAATATTGGCTCATTACCCCTTAATTGGGGTATATTATATTAGTAATTTTATTTTATTTATGTCGGCTTTAGGCCATTAGTTTTAATTATACCTCCTAGTCTCCTATATATACCAAGGAGACATTTTCATTTTGAATCATCTTGTACTTTAACATTTAAGTGGGGTAAAAGGAGGTTGCCCCCTCAAAGAATCTTATTATCTGAAATTATCTCTTTTTCAAGCCATTGAGTACTTTTTCTGAGGTTTTTCTATGCTATATTGATATTTGGTTCTTAACATATGGTATCAGAGGTTAAGGTCTTGGGGTTTCGCAGCTACATCTGAGACACCTTGGAATTTTCGCTATAACTTTGTTTCTACAATGTTTAGGAAGAACGTCTTGGAGGATATTTAGTAGACGGATCAAGGTATGTTGGGTTCAAATTTGAGCTCCTGAGGCCTTATACTTTCTGAGATACAACCTATACAAGATAGGGTCCTAGAATCATCTTGAATTGAGCCATTGCGTAATTTTCTCTATAAAAACATTTCTGTAACGTTTCAGATCCTGAACTAAAGAGGATATTCACAAAAAATAGTAAGGTATCTGTGGTAAAACGTTTATCTTCTAGGTCATCTTAAATTTGTATATACACCCTTTGTAAGATAGGGTATCTGACTATTCCTATTGACTAGTCTCAAGAAGGTGTTACAGGTAAAACAATAATAAATTCTTCCTAAGTATCCAAATTGAGTGGGACTGGTTTCATTAGATTGTGTATAGTCTGTAGTATTTCTGGTACAAGTTTCAAATTTTTTTATCAATTATTTTGTGCGGGGCACACTATACAAGTGAGATCTCCTGGAAAGGACAAAAATCAGCAAGTTGTGGGGAAGTTACCGTAAATTTCACTTGGCACATCCAATTTTGATCAGACCTATGGCATTGCAGAGAAGAAATATCAGAGAACTACATAAAACAAATTTTCATACCCAGAAGGTCCAAAACTTGGGAGACACAATAGAAGAAAGATTGTCTAGCAGAACCACCTCAAAATCAAGGTTCAAAAGTGATACTTGGCCAACATGCCACCCAAAAAGGGAACTTCTACACCAAATAAGCCTCCATAAAATCCTACTTAGACTCTTGCTGAAGGTGAAGAAATGTGTAGGGA